>CM070094.1:12776504-12981504 GCA_036178185.1 Liparis tanakae
TTTAAATGGGAAAAAAAGCAAAGTTTAACTCCACATACAATGTTCCTTGTCGTGGTTTTAAAAAGAAGAGTTGAGGATGAAATGTTCAATTAACTTGCTTCCTGTGAGGCTGAAATAAAAACACAAACCAATTCATTTTCATCACTGAATAATTTTGTTTTTGACCCTTGTGGTGCTCTGTAGAATCCTCAAAAAAAATAAAGAGGACAAACTCCCAGTGAACTGATGGTTTTATTTCAGACATTCGGTTCAAGGTGAATAACTATTTTATAGTCACACCTCACAGTTACAGACTTCTATCTTAACGTCAAACCTTTGATTGTTTTAAACTCTTATATAAATATCCGTCTGATCTTCTCAGCTCATCTGACCCTCAAGCCTTCACTCCACAGGGTGGATTCCTTAAAAACATAAAATAACAGTAACACAATTTACATTTGTGTTACTGTTAAAATAAAAACACAGAAAACCCATTTAGTGACTGAGAAAGAGATTGTTTTTCCCACTCAAACGAGTGAAGCTGTTAAAACAATATGAAGATGACGGTTAACATCCTGACATTATTGCTGCCTCGTTTTGAATAAACCTGAAACACAGGTTATGACGCAGGAGAACATTCTAGTGGAGACGCATGTTTACGTCTTTCGGTGAGAAGACGTCACCGGAGAGACGGGACATTTACATATTGCATCCGGGAAAAGAAAATAATCCCATTCCTGCCTCGTTCATCTCCATCCAGCATGACGGAGGCTCATCTTCATCCTCTTCCTCCTCCATCACGAGCCCCAGAACATGGAGGTCAGCTGACCTTTGGGAGGATGGATCTGTCGACTCTGCAGCGATGTCTACGAGTGTGGAAACAAGACGTGTTGTGAATAATAGTCGTTGCTATTGTGAATATTCTTGGCTTATTAAAGTCTTTTCTTCTTTTTCTTTGACTAGACTTTTTTTTCCTTTAACTTGTTAAATAAATGTTTTAATTATGGAGGAAAGGTGGAGGAATGGTGGAGTAACGACACCATCTTTTTTTCAGATTGGACATTTGAAATAATTCCAAAGAAATTTAAAGCCCCACTATGTAACTTTTCCACCTTAAAATAACAGCTTGAAAAAAATGGTGCCGCTACAATGACTTTTAATATGTTGATTTGCGTCTCCGCCACTGAGGGGGTCTGTGGCCAGAAAACTGCTGAATGTAAGATGTTGAGAGCCGCCCGGTACTTCCGGCGGAAGTACGTCAACCTGCTGTCTGGCAGCTTTACACAACGTCATATAGTGCCAGTCCACGCTCGCAGGTGACTTTTTATTTGCTCCGCTACGCGACGCGTAGAGACAGAATAACATGCCGCGGCTGAACGGCTCGCTGCTGCTGCCGAGACACTGTGGCAGCACCATCAACAGCTGGGAGATCAGCTGGGAGTCACAGCTGGAATATCCATATATGGCTCGAGAGCCAGACGTTAAATACCTGAAGGGGGCGCTACAGGGGAAAAGTTACATAGTGTCGCTTTAAATAACTATTACTAAAAATCATATGTATGTATGTATGTATGTATGTATGTATGTATGTATATATATATATATATATATATATATATATATATATATATATATATATATATATATATATATCTCTTTGTTATTAAATTATTTTATTTCTGTTAAATAGTAAATATACATTTATATAAAATAGTAAATAATGCATATAAAATATGTGTATTAAAGTTTTTATAAATTAATATACAATACTAAATATAAAACGTACAATACATATATGAAATCACATAAAAAATAAATATAAAACATAGAAAATAAAAATACTATACACACATATGGTTGCCTGTATTCATTTTTTTAAAGTCTATTTTAGATTCAATTCTATCTGGTGCAACAACAATATTACACATTACAATAACACATGTTTATTATTATAATAAAACCTATACGCCGTGCCAGAACAAGTACTTGATAGTAAAATGTGATGAAGATAAACAGGAAGTAACAAACCTGGAGGAAATGTTTGAGTCGGATGACGGAGCCCATCTGCCCGCTGCTCGCCACCGCTTCAATCCTGCAGACACCAGCGCCATGAGCCCGATGACCAGAACTTAGAACACCATTAAAAACATACTGATGAAGTACTTGAAGACAGTACCTGGGGAAGTACTCCTCCTTCAGGAGCAGGATGAGTTTCCAGAACTGGCTCTGGTACTGTTTCATCAACGCGTGGCCGCAGACCTGAAGGACACACGGATGAATACTCGATGTACTACTACACGGAAGGAAGTATTCCATCATGATGCACCATCAGGTACATGAAGTGAAGACCAGGAAAAACCTTTTACTCTCTTATCAGTCATTTCAGCTTTAATAGAACTGCGACGCAATCTGAGACTTAGTACAGTAGAGAGTACAACATGTACCTTGGTGATGTAGTACAGTACAGAGTACAACGTGTACTTTAGAGATGGCAAGAAGTACTACTCACCTCCAGGAAGTCAAACAGCAGGGTCGCCGTGATGTCGGCAAGCGGCTCCATGTTGAGCATCTGAGCCAACCAACGCCACCCGTGGTTCAGCCCGTGAGGAGCCGCCTACACACACACACACACATCATAAATAATCATTTAATATATATATAATTAAATATTGAGGGGGGGCGGGAGTCTTACCCCCTGCTTGGAGGCGTAGGGCCACCTCAGCTGGATGATGGCGGCGTAAAGACGGATCATCCCCGACATCCTCTTCAGGAAACTGTCCTGACCTTCGACCCCGGAGTCGTCCACACGGTACCCGAGAATCCTGATGTTTAGAGAGGTGATTAGTGTTCAATCACAACATTAATAACGAGGGGGGGGGGGGGGGGGGGGGGGGGCGCGCTGACCTCTGGTAGTCCTCCACAGTCGTGCCGTCCTTCATGGGCGGGTAGTGCGGCACGGCGTACGGACACTTCTTGTGCAGGTGAGCGAGGATGAGGTCGCCCACCTGAGGGTGCAGCTCCCAGATGCCGGACGCCACCACGGCGATGGGGAACGCCGCCTCGTGGTGGGATGCCACCTCCTCCTCACCTTGTTTCTGGAGCAGGGAGAGAGACAGAAATAATCCCAGAAAATGAGGCTCATATCTCTCTCTCTATATATATATATATATATATATATATATATATATATATATATATATATATTAAAAAGAGCAAATGTTAAAGTTCTCATGAAGCATTGCAGGATAATATTTGTTATATTATTTTGACTTCATATTATGCTCTGTAGATTTATTAATAAATATATATTTGATTAATATATATATTTAGTTTTAATAATCTGAACCTGTAGAGTGATTTAGGCCGTCATATATTAATGTAGGAAAGAATACAATATTCACCTCTGAAAACAGAAATACTCACGTAAAATGACCTTGTCAAGTATTCTATTTATTAATTTAATGAGGGCTGCAGCTAATTAATTATTCTGGCCAGTTAATCATCCACGTGTTATAATTTATTTTATTTTTTTCTGACGTAAACCCACATATTTAATTTATATAAAATGTGAAAATTTAAATACACATTTCTATTCAATTTATTTTACTGTAAAGTCTTGAAATGTTATGTAATATTTGTTAAATGTTGTATAATAAATATACATATAAAGTATATGTGCAAATACAAAACTACAACTATTAATATTATTGTCGATTCAGAATCTGACAATTGAGTAGAGATATTTCAAATCCCAATAAAAAAAAATTACATTTTATTTAAAATCATTTAAAAAAAGCATACGAGGATTTTAAGTGTTTTTCCAGGATCCACATGTTGGTTTCTCGACTAATCTGAAAATCAAACTCACCACAAACTTTTCGGCCAGCTTGAAGCTGACGAAGTCAAGCCCCTGAGGATGCTGGGAGATGGATATGCTACGCCCCCCCGACACAACCGCGCGGCCCGCCAGCAGCTTGCCGATCCGGTCGAAGATCTCGTGGAGGTGCGATCCGGAGTTGCTGGAGATCTGAGAGACGGGAATGCTGGCCGCCTTCTGCAGCTCCAGCTTCAGCTTCTGCAGATCCAGGAGAGAGCAATCAAACCCGGAGAAGAGCAATCAGACACAGAGAAGATCAACAGACCCAGGGAAGGGCAATCAGACTCATACGGCGTTTCTCAATTCTTGTGTTCTTTTGGAGTCTGGTCTCGGGAGTCCAGACTCCGGAGGACGGGAGGACGGGACAACAGGAGGACGGTCTTTGTGCGATTGGAACGGCTGCTTATTTGATGACGTCACCACATCAGCTGTTCTTACTCCTGAGTTTACTCTAATTATTCACTGTAAATGATTTTTTACAGTCAAATAAACAAAACATCCTAAAATGACATTCCGTGACTCAACAACAGTAGTATTTATAAAAAGTCATTTGTCAGTAGTTTATTTTCTCCTCCGCTAAATGTTTCCGGTTGCTGGTGAAATGCATTCTGGGATATATGCTGGCCAGAGTACGCACAAGTCTCCTGTGATGCATCCTCCGGAAAGTGGGAGGATCAAGTCACATCCGGACATTTTGACCGTGCTTTGAGAGAAGCGAACTTTGAATGTGAACATGTACCCGGGCTGAGACTGATGACGCTTTACGAGGACGCAAGTAGAGGAAAGGACGCACAAGTAGAGGAAAGGACGCACAAGTACGCTGATTGAGAAACGCCGACAGAAGAGCAATCAGACAGTGGGAAGAGCAAACAAACTCGGAGAAGAACAATCAGACACAGAGAAGATCAATCAGACCCAGGGAAGAGCGACCCACACACCTGGGCGTCTTTAGCGGTGGTGAGCTGCTGGAAGGCCAGCGCACAGCGAGCAGACGACTCCTGCAGCTCCTTGTACCATTTCAGCGTCGCTCCTTCAGCGCTGTTCTGCAGACCTGATGGATATAAATGTTTATATGTTATATATATATATATATATACACACACACACACACACACTTATGTATTAAATACTCCCCCACCTTTCCTCTTGGCCTTTTCTTTGGCCGACTCCGCCGCCTTCTTCTCCGCCTCCTGCTGTGCCTGCACCTCCTTCTGCTTTATGCGCTGCTCCTCCTGCTCCTCATCCCTCTTCTTCTTGTCCTGGGCCTTGGCCACCTCCTCCTGCATCAGCCGGATCAGAGCCCTCATCTCATGGAGGGCTCGCTCGGCCACGGTCATGTCCTCCATGCTGGGGAACTCTCCCTGGAAGGAAGACATAATATTTGTATATGTTTATATATAAAAAAAAGTGTATGTATAAAATATAAATATTGATAGAACAAAAGAAATATATATATATATATATATATATATATATATATATATATATATATATATATATATATATATAAATAAATATATATATTTATCAAATTATTGATAGAATGAACGGATTAATATAAATAGGAAATAAGTCTGACGCTCAAACCTGAGGAATGAAAATGTCATAAAATGTTCTCTTCTAAATAATTTTGTTGACAAGCAGTGTCGGTGCGTCCATAGAGGGCGCCCCTCTTAAGATTTTGAGATGGGGGAAAAAAAAAAAATTATATATATATATATATATATATATATATATATATATATATATATATATATACATATATATATATATATATATATATATATATATATATATATATATATATACACACACTGTCAAAAAACATTATATACCAAATCATTTAAATAATAAATATACTGTGTTGACTGGCTAAAAGTGTGTGGGAGTCTGGGAGACCGCCAGCCTGTCAACAACCCCTTAAGTTAAATGTGACCAAAAATAATATATCGGCACTCATCATCACTGAGAGAAGCCCCTCCCCCTTTCACGGGCGCCGGCCAAACGTGTGTGTGCGACAGCGAGAAAACATTTCAGTGGTTGCGGCAAGGACGGCTTCTCATTGGCGGATGAAACGTGAATCTTGAGGCGCAAAAATGTGCGCCCTGGCCAATGACATTGTTTCTTATTTCACGTGATTGGACTCGGCCAATCAGAGACCGGTATCGTTCCCTCAGCCAGAGAGCTCCGGAGCTGCGCGAGCAGGTAGCTAACGGAGCTGTTAGCTGGAGCTCAGTGAGTCATGCGCTGTTTAGTTTCCTCTGTATGTTGTTTCAAAGTCCTGGGACTGAAACTCTCTGGACTACGACGGGGTGAGGATCTAAAGAGCTTCAGACAAGTGGAAGAAGCACGAATCCTGCCTCAGTTATCTAGCTAAGAGTATGAAGCTAACTAGCTAACAGCATGAAGCTAACCCTGAAGAGTAGAGCAGAGCAGCAGGAGACCGAACTGCATCGAAAACACAACAAAGTTCTGAAAAACAGACACATTCCCTCCAGAATAATGAAACAGGTTGGTCACAGACATGATGACTTTAACCAGAGAGTTATGGAGAAGTTTGACCACTTTAAAGAGAGGATGACTACTTTTATGTACATGCAGTGGGGCTACTCTGTCAAACACCCGATGTAACACGTGATCTCTGTCTGACTCTATTCTGTCTGAACCTCTTTCATGTGAGGGTGAACCTCTTTTATTCTGTAAACCTCTGAAACCCAACCCCATGTTTCTTTCTGCTCTGAACCTCTCATGCTAAAGTCACAGTGTGTTGATAGTTGTTGGACCGTGTTGAGCACGCTGTGTTCTTGAAATAAAGCTTTGATTTCTACTATAGTCTACTCAAAACCTCTTTTCTTCTCATTGTGGAGTGCTATTTAAAACCTTATCGCCCAACTGCGTCGCCCAACTGCGTCCCCCCCCCCCCGTCCCCCCAAAAAAAGTCACCAGCCGCCACTTTAGACAACCCATCTTAACTGTGAGAATAATGCTGTAACAATCTGAGATTATCATATAATTCTGACCTCCGCCGTCTTCCGCACCACCTCCGACAGCTGGGAGCACAGCTGGTTCCCGCGGGTGCAGTAGGAGCTGAGGCTGGCGGGCGGCAGCTCCGTCCTGGTCTGGGTGGAGGGCTCCATCAGCTGGTTGAGCTGCAGGATCTCCTCCTGGATGCTGTTCAGGTTGCGCAGACGCTCGCGGCCGTCCGCCTGCCGCTGCCGCTGGAGCTCCGCCTCCCGTAGGCGCTGCTGCTCCGCCTCCCGAAGACGCAGGTTGAGGATCTTGACGTCATGGGGGAGGGGAAGGAGACAATGCGTTTATACGCCGCTCAAGTAAATAAAAACATGTGGAGCTCCTCTACAGACTAACATGAGGTCATGTGACCGTTCTATTAAAACAACGATGATCAAACCTTCATTCTGTGCCGCTGCTCCTCCTTCAGCTTCTCTTGACGCCCGATGCTCTCTTTGGTTCTGGGGGACAGAATGAGAACCCCGGAACGTGAATAACATGTCAGGTGACCCCGGAACGTGAATAACATGTCAGGTGACCCCGGAACGTGAATAACATGTCAGGTGACCGCGGCACAGGAATAACATGACGTCTTACTCTCGGTCCATCATGTCCCTCATGCTCTGGAACTCCTGCCTCTGCTTCAGCTCCATTAACTCCTCGAAGCGCTTCAGCTGCTCCGACTCGGAGCTCGCCACCACGGCCACCAGCCTTTCGTGCATTTCCTGCCGCCGCTTGAGCGCCATCTGAGGCGTTGAGACGCTTTGTTGATCATCACATTCACAGCAGACGGGTTACAGACGTGCAGCAGGAGGACCGGCGCGTACAAGAACATAGAAGAAACTTCTGATCTAGAAGTCATGAGGTTTTCAGTCAAATGAGGGTCGAATAAGCTTCACAGGTAACAACGTCTAAAAGTTCAACTGCATATATTAATCAATATACTGGAATATGAAAGCTTGAATTCAAAACACAAGACTAAATGATAAATAAGTCCAAAAGAAGGAAAGCTGAACTAACAAAATGATCGAGTAAGAAATAAATACTTTTTTTAAAGAAATTAGACATAGATAAAAAAATCTATTTCAATAAAAAGGTTTGAGAGGTTTCCCCAAAGATATGTTTTAGTTTATTTAAACTAAATGAAACATTCATACTGATCATCTTCATCATTATTATACATTTGAGAAAATCCGTAAAACATTTTGGATTAATTTTCTGTCTTTTGATAAATAACTTAACTAGAGCTGTCAGCGTTAACGCGTTAATCTATGCGATTAATTTGGCCGCGTTAACGCACTAAAATATGTTAACGTAATTAACGCAACTTTGTTTACTTCCGGTGTTCGTTGATGTTTTTGCACTTTTCAAGCCGCGGCAGTGTGTCTGACACTGTTACCGTTTTTAAAACTATGAGTTTTCCGTGAAAAGACGGAGCATAAATCAGTTTAAACTCGTAGATTAATAAATCGGGTTTCCTCCTCCACTCCTTCCTCCCTGCTGCTGCTCTGCTCCACAGACACACAGGAGCCATGTGTCGGGTGACATGGCACGGAAAGTACTCGTCAGACGAAACCTTCACCGTGATTGGTCAATCTGTTTGTCTGTCAACATTTTGCGAAGAAAACAACCAATGAACCAAATCACAAAGGACCCGCCCACCTCACAGGTGAAGCTCATTAGCAGCCAGAGAAGACAGAGAACACGAGGAGGACAATGAGCCTCATGATGAGATTGTTCTGGAAGGTTTGATGTAGAACACGTGGGGTTGTGTGTCATATGCAAAATACTTTAAAAGGTGAATTTAAATATTTTTGTAAAATGTATAAAATGCCCCCAGCCTCCAGAGTGACATATTTGAATGCGAGTCAGTTTCCCAAGGCCACTGGTTCTGGTTCTGCTGCTGTTCAGTGTTAAAGATGACAGGTCCAATGTGTCTCTAATGCACCTTGTTTTACTAATCTGATGTTTCACTGAAGAAACAATTTATCATCCACAATATTACATCCTTGTCTGGCCCTTTATAGGTAGGAGCCTCTCTGAGACACAGCTGTGTGAAGGTGTCTTTAACAGCAAATACTATCAAACAAGTGACTAAAACACACGCAGTCTGAAGTGATTACTGCTTCATTTAGCAGATTTAGTCTTTAGAAGAAAAAAAACTACATTTGCAATTAATGAATTTCAAAATGTGCTATTAATTAGTTAATTTTTTTTAATCGATTGACAGCCCTAGAATTAACCCATTAACTGTTGTTGGGTTCTACTCTGAAGGACCTGAGTCACACAAAAGATGAAGATGAACACCGTTTTTATGTCTGTGTCGTTTAGACTGTTGTGTAAAATACAGTATCTGAGCCGCCGCGTCCGACCTTGGCCTTTTCTCGTTGTTCCTCCTCAAATCTGAGGATGCGGCCGGCCGTCTCCATGGCTTTGGGCGACAGCAGGGAGATGGCGGGCGGAGACGCAGGACTGTGAACATCAGCGTCGTCTTCCTCTGGATCTTCATCCTTCGCCTCGTCACCGACAGCCTGCAGCACATCGAGAGTCAAAGTGAAATAAAAGAATAACAGAAAGTAATGAAAAGAAATGTCAATATAGCAGAAAACACAACCAGTTAAATATTTACCTTGAAAATAAATAAAAAAAGGTTTCCAATATTTTTTTCAATTCAATTTAAATGGAATTTAAATGTATATAGAGTCCAAGTTCTGATTTAACATTAACTGGCTGACTTTTAGTTGCGTGTCATGTCCTCTAAGTAATGCTGGTCTTTGAAAACCCAAAATGATGTACGTATGTATGTTCCTCAAATCAATCACATGGAGCAAAAACAATATTTGTTTGCTCTCTGAATGACCTCAATGACCTCTGAAAAAAACAAAAAACATGGAAAATCACACAGGAGTTACTCCGTGACTGTTAGCGTTTTTCAAAATGTGATGTCTGGTAAAGTAATAATTCAGCCAATGACCTTCTCTCTTTCTCTCCTTTCCAATAGGAGGATTTATTCTCTGGTCCCACGTAAAGTACAAGCTCGATGCGATTCCAATCACAGCGGGAGTCCTTTTCAGTCACCACAAGTCAAAACCCAAAACGACTCTGCCTTTCCCAAAACAAGTCCGGCTCTTCAAGCACCCACATCCCGTGACGTAGTCCTGACCTCAGATCTGCTCGTCTGTTTCTTTCTCACAGGAGGGGGGCCCTGGTCCCCCTCTCTCAATGTAACAACATGATGTGTGTGTGTGTGTATTGCTTTGGGTGAGGCGAGTAGCTAACCTAACATAATACTTATCGGCACATACTTCAGCTGCTACGTGCTGTTTATTCTGAGGTTTGAAGGACCTGGACAGGACACTCCAATTCAATAATTCAGATGAATATTTCTCTTCACCCCGTCAGAAAACCGCATCCTTTACGTACGGAACCACAGAACCAAGTCAGCGGGAGGGAACCAGACTTGCCTGCTCGTGCTCGGCGGTCAGCGACGGGGCGGCAGACGGCGCTCCGTGCCTGGCATGGAGGTCGGACGCGGACCCCAAGGTGGAAAGCGAGGCCGAGTTGTCGTCCAAGAGGCCGGGGCTGGAGACCCCGGAGCTGCAGCTCAGGAAGCAGGACCTCTGCAGGGGGAAGGAGGCGAGGCGCTCCAGTACCACCCCAGACTGAGGAGACAGGCTCAGGGCCTCTCTGCAGCCGGCCAGAATATCCTGAAGGGAACACGTCAACAAGAGAAACCCTTCATGCACAATAACATCTGTTTGTAAAGAAGACCTCCCGCAAACTAACAGCATTAAAAAAGGGACTTTAAAAAAAGGTATCTACAATTTGACACAACGGTTTATGATGGAGCGACTGCGGGTCAGGTCTGTCTTTCAATCAGGGGGTTGGCGGTTCAATCCCTGCCCTAGTCGATGTGTCCTTGAGCAAGACACTTAACCCCGAGTTGCTCCCTGTAGCTGTGTCTACTGTGTATGAATGTAAATATGGATAAAAGCGTTCGCTAAATGTTATGTAATGTGAAGCCAAGTGGAGCCAGAAAGGAGGCATTGATTGATTAAATAGGCTGGTTTTGGGGGGGTTATGAATCTATTAATTGTGGTGGTTAATTAAAGTAAAAGTAAAAATGCATATACTGGATTACATTGCATACCTGTTTGTATTTAAGGCTTTAAAGTGTGTTTAAATACAACAACGTGGGTTAATGAGCGTCAGAGATGAAGATGAAGATGACCAATTAGACAGTTTTTAATGGAGATCTAAAGAACTGTGTTAATTAACTCCCGTCGCCACAGAACGACCTGGTCGAGTCGCACGGTTTAAATGTCACTCGAGGAAGCTGAATACATAAATAATGAAAGTAATCGATCTAAAACAAGCAGAGACGTCTTTGGCCTGGCGGACATGAGATAGATAACTAGGTATTATTATTATATAATCTTTAAATAAACTCACCTCGCCCCGCTCGGACCAGTACGGGTCGTATTTGATTTGTCCTTTCGGAGAGTTCTTTAAAGCCTGTAAAGTTTCCCATCTCAGATTTTCAACGGGCATCTCGAGAAGAACAACAAACAAATAACTATAAACCACGGATAGCTAAGTTTTGAATAGCCGCCGGATGTGGTCACGTTAATTAAAGTCCGACGAGAAACAGACTGCCGCTTGCCGACGCGATGTTTCCGGTTAGGCCTAACGCGTTCAATAAATAGCATTTCGTGGCCATTCGATCTAAACATATTTAATTACTGTAAATAGAACAATATTTATTTCAATAATAAGAGTATTTATGGGAACACCACAGTATTACAGTTCCGCTGTACTTACCATAAATACTAATCACACTAAATAAAACTTAAAATATGATCGCAATACGAAAAGTGGCAACACATGTTTTAAAAAAACATCCTCCGTTATGCATTTTATATATAAATATATACATAGATTTGTTATATGTTCAGAATAAGCAAGAAGGTCCTGAATTATCAAAGTTCCTCATGACATATTTTTATTTATATATTTAGTATTTCTAATTCAAAACAGAAATAAAATGTGAGACTTGCTTTGAATATTATTATTATTTATCAGAAACCACAATTATAAATTTTTGAAAAGGTAACAAAAAAACGTTTTGAATTGACATGAAAGATGGAAGATAAATAAAAAAAGGCCATCTGAATCAAGAGTTATATGCAGGTAACAATTTATACAAGAGCGTTTCAATAAATGTCAAGAAACTAATGTGACATTTTTATTGAATGGAAGCATGCGGCTCAGCTGGCGAGCAGCGAGTCACCGAACACGTTCCCGTATGAGCTTTTGAGAAAGTGGACGTAGTTCTGCAGGCTGCGGTTGGTGGAGTCCGACTGCTCCAGCCGCTCCTTCATGTTCTGCAGCTGGCTCTGGAAGCGACGCTCCATCTGAAAAGAAGAACCACAACACATGAGAACCACCGTTTGCACGTACAACGTAAAAAACACACCACGGGCATCACAACACACCTCCTCCTTGCTCCTCTGCAGCTGACCCTGCTCCGCTTGGGCTCGGCTCAGCTGGCTCTGCAGGTCCGAGGCTTTCGACTGAGACGCTCTCTCTTTGGCCAAAACCCTGTGCATGCTGCCGTCCACCTGCGGGAGGGAAACCCTGTTACGTTTTACCCTGTTGAAACCCTGGTGAATCCAAGTCTTCTTTTAATATCCTTAGTAGAACGACATCACAGAGTAGGCTAATTCAATATTATATTTGAGTTTATGGAGATATATCGCTTATAAATACAATTATTTACAAGTATTTGGTGTTTAGTTCCGAGGACACGGAGAAAGACAACTTGTCCAGACCTGTCTCTGTGCGTCGTCCAGACTTTGCTGCAGCTGTCTGGATGTGATGTTGCACTCGCGCGTCTTCTCCTCCAGCTGCTGCTGGATGCTGCGGATCGCCGCCTCCTTCAGCGGGAGAGCCTGAGACATGTCTTTGTTCTCCAGCCTCGTGTCCTCCAGCATCCTGCAGGACAACAGACAACAGACAACAGACACATCTACAGCTGCAGTTTGGAATGTGTATTTTGTTCTTCAGAGACAGTTTGAAGTGTTTCTTTTGTCTTCACCTACAGCATGTTACTCAAAGAGACTTAGCAACTACAAAGAGACTAAACAACTATTTAAGTCTCTAGCTCCTGCAGGAGGAGGTGGTCTGGTCTCTCAGGGTCCGTACCTCTCTACGTTGTGTATCTTCTCCTTGAGAACCTGGTTCTCCTCCTGCAGCAGGAGGTTCCTCTGCTGGAACGTCTCCAGCTGAGCGCCTTGCTGCTCCACCTGTGAAGGAACACCTTCACCATCAGCTATGAGTCGTCCTCCAGCTCTGAACCTTCTGGCTCTGTTATGAACCCGCCCCCCGAGTCCAGATCGGTGGTTCCAGTACCTTGTGTCTGACCTCGGCGTGCGCCGCGCTGCGCTCCGCGTTCCTCCTCTCGTGGGCGTCGGCCTCCTGCCTGGCGCCACGGAGCTGCTGCTCCGCCCTCCTCAGCCGCTCAGGCAGCACCTCCAGCTCCCGGACTCGGCCCAGCAGCTCCCTCTTCGCCCGCTCCGCCTCCACCTGCAGGCTCGCCTTATCCTCGCGCGCCTCCTCCCGCGTCTCCTCCAGCTTCAGGCGGTTCTCCTCAGACTCCAGGCGGACCTGCTGGAGCTAGAGGAGGAGGAGGAGGCACACAATGTACTTTAAGTACTCTCCAACACATGAAAGAAACCCTTCGTCCTTCAGTCCATCACAGACGTCTGGAGAGACGAGGTTCGACCAGGACAGGAAGTGGATGAAGAACAAGAAGTGGATGAAGAACAGGAAGTAGATGAAGAACAGGAAGTGGATGAAGTACAGGAAGTGGATGAAGAATTGCAAGTGGATGAAGGACAGGAAGTGGATAAAGAACCGGACTACCTTCTTCTTGTGTTTCTCCGCCAGGATTTCGTGCTTTTTGATCGTCGACTTCAGCCGACGGGCTTCAGACTGCAGGAGGCGGAGCTTCTCCTCGGAGGACGCCAGCTCAGCCTGAAGATGAGGGTTTTAGAGAAATTAAACTAGAAACAATCGAACGAGATGAAAATATTAGGAGAAGAAAACAAGAGAACATTTGAACAATATTTCCGTCGTACACTTTCACCCCAGTTAGCACCTCCTCTGCCATGTTGAGAGCCGTTATGAAACAATCAAAATCTTCTATCTAGCACTTTAAACAAAATATGTATGCTTCTTGAAAATGTACTTAAAATAAATCCAACTAACCAAATGAATGCACGTAAACACTCGGCGATCAGAATTATTTACAACCAAACATTCTCTGAAGCGAATGTGCATACGTACAAAATAAAAACAACGGTGATGTAACTGATCTCCCTGAATATTAAAGTATAATTCCACATTTCCCGAAAAAAAATATAACAAAAGCGTCTCCAATTTTCAAATTCCACACGGAATTAACTATCACTTTCAGAAGGTACCCTGAGTGTTTGGTTGTCCAGCTCCGTGGAGGCGTTTTCAGCTCCGATGTGAAGGAGGTGATCCCGGAGCTCCTCCCTCTCCGCCCGACTCCTCCCCTCTGCCGACTGAAGCTGAGCGTTCAGCTCAGTCACCTGACTGTGGCGCAAGCGGCGACATTAAAAGTGTGAGTTATACAACTTTATGTGTTTATGTTGTTTTCACATATCTTCATGCCACTTCTCTGGACTTAACTCTTTATGCATTTTATTCTGAAATGTCAAATTAATATAAATGAGTATAAAGCCTAAATAATAAAATTAAATAATCAGTAAAATAATCAGTAAAATTTGTAAATGTTGTACATGGTGATGTGTTATGTGAGATGCTTTTTTGTTTTTTTAATTACATACAAATATATCTTCATGCCACTTCTGTGGACTTACTGTAACTCTATATGTATTTTATTTCTAAAATTACTTAGTGTAAATTGCAGCATTTAAGGTAATTATTAATACATTTAAGGTAATTATTAATACATTTAAGATCATTATTAATACAACATGTCCTCTCAACTAGATAATAAGCATTATAGAAAATAAAAAATGCCTCCAGAAATAAGTAGTATGTGACCATGTTGTACATGGTGGGGTCTCAGGTGGACTCACAGCTGGAGGGCGGAGCGCTGCTCCTCTAGCTGACCTCTGGCCGAGGCCTCCTGGGAGTGGCGGAGGCACCAGTCGCTGGACGTGGACCGAGTCAGAGCCAACTGGGACTCCTTGAACCAAAAGAGACAAGGTTCTCCTCATCATCATCATCTAGAGGAGGTGGGCAGGCCCAGAGACCCAGGGTTAATTCTTAAATACCAGACCTTCTCCTGCAGTGTTGCGGAGAGCTGCCTGACGGACTCTTGGGCTCGCTCGGCCTGCTGGGTCAGCAGGTCCAGCGCCTCCTGGTGGTGGTGGTGGTGCCGCGCCTCTTCCTCCTCCTCCCGTTGCCTCGCAGTCTGCAACTCCTCCTGCAGAGCGAGCAGCTGCTCCTGCTGTCGCTCGTGGCTCTGCTGCATCCTCTGCACACACACACACGCGCAAACACACACACACACACACACACACACACACACATACAGTACTGTCCACGTCTGAGGTACTTGTACTTTACTAGAGTGAGTTTTTCGTGACTCTTTACACTCCCACTACATTTCAGAGGTAAAGATTCTACTTTTAACTTACTTTACTAATTAAAAACACACAAAAACATGCAAAGAGCTTCTAAAATATGAGTTGTTAATATTTTTATGTGAGTACAACAATTAGTTAACTATTTAAATAACCGGCAGATATCTTTGCTTTTAATAATTTACGGTTTCCGACGAAACTAAATGTGACATCAGCTGCACATTTAAATCTTAAATAATTATTCATGTTTAAGTTTTAGTAAGTTTTACCTGGGCGACATACTTTCAATTAAGAAATATGTTCAATGCAGGAATTTAACTGTGGCGGTAAAACTTTTTTTTAAAATAATAAAGTCTTTAATTTCCTTCTCTCTAATCTGACGGGACACTTCCTGACCAGGTAACACAATACATGAGAACCTTTTATTACATTATTACTGGTGCAATTACAATATTTACAATAATAATGTTTCTCATAGTTCCGTATCACCGTCACTTTGCCTATATATTGCTTCATATGCTACTTCCAGGATTATGAATGAAGAATTGATGGAAGTTCATTAAATAATGCAGCAGGAGTTTGATCCTCCAGCTTCTGACCTTTAATACTAATAATAATATTATTAAAAAGGTGCTCAAAGACACTTTACATGTTACATTCATACTGTTAGGTTGTAATAATTTATTTTGATAGTGCACATGTACAGAGAGGTCTTGTGCTTTAAATTAATACATATAGAAAGATATTGTAATAGAAAATATTAGGGAGAATATTGATATTGTTGTTAATGTATTATGAAGTATAGGGGTAATGCTTACTCTATGCAAATGTCAATGGCAAGAAGTAATGGTATGTATGTGCATGGAGTGAATGTTAGTTTAATATTTCAGAACTGTTGGAGCCGGTTGAAGCCCGTGAAAGTGACTTTAACGCAGACAATGGTAGAAGGGACTTTTATTGTGAAGGTGACTTTAATGCAAACAATAATAGACGGGACTTTTATTGTGACAATATTTGTTTAGCGACTTGACCAGAAATGACGTTTTGACCGGGGGATCATGACATTCGACCCCTCATTGTTCTAGCGGAACCTTGGACCAACGAGAAGGTATAAGGGTTGGACTAACCTGTGAGAATAGGTGATTGGCTGATGTGCAACTAACACACGATGTATTGGGAAACTCGGCCCTTTCGTTCTGATGCTGGTTGTGTAGCAACACTCGTTTCCTTGGAACTTGTACCTACGGAGCCCTCATCACCACGGAACCCACGATCGTGAGCTTTTGATTAATTGTTAAACTTTCGTTTATACCTCTTGCCATTAAATACTGTTAAACTTGATCGATCGCATCCAGTTTTGATTTCCATCGAGCGCGAGGTGCCCCATCACAACTTTCACTCTTTAATACACACAACTATGGGGAGCAAGTCAGAGTTAAGTATCTTGCTCAAGGACACATCAACTAGGGCGGGGATTGAACCGTCAATCCCCTGATTGAGAGACGAAACTGACCCAGAGTCTCACTGATTTTTTTTGCACTTTCCTGCACAAAACTGAGCAGAACTCTCATTTTCTTTAAATAAATAAAATAATGCACACATTTTCTCACATCTTGTCAATCTTTACTCTTATATTTATGTTTCTTGACTGTTGCATTACCTGCTTATCTTTTATCTTTTATTTGTGTAAACCTGCTCCTGCTCTGCTGCAGCCTGTTTCAGAGCCTCATCTCTAGGTTTTTTTAAATGTGAAAGTATTAAAATCATCCGTAACATCGCGACCGTGTCGTCCACCGACCTGAATCTGCGCGGCCAGTCGGACTCGCTCGGCCTCGGTTCTGTTCAGCTCAGACTCCAGAGGTCCGCGGGTCAACCTCTCCTCCCTCTGGAGAATATAGATAAACGTCAGAGTATGGAGAACTTAAAATGTGTTAAGTATGAATAAATAAATACATGTATGAATAAATACAGGAATAAATAAATGCTTAAATACATGTATAAATAAATAAATACAGGAATCAACAGCTTGAAAAAAATTGTGCAGCTACAATGACTTTTAATATGTTGATTTGCGCCTCAGCCACTGCCATCGGGGGTCTGGGGGCTGAAAACTGCTGAATGTAAGATGGTTGGTAACGACCCGGTACTTCCGGCGGAAGTAGTTCAACTTGCTGTCTGGCAGCTTTACGCAACGTCTTATAGTGCCAGTACACGCTCGCAGGTGACTTTTTATTTGCTCCACTACGCGACGTGTAGAGACAGAGTGACGTGGCGGCTGAACGGCTCGCTGCAGCTGCCGAGAGAGCGCTGCTGGTAGCGCGCATCGACCAGCTGGGAGATCAGCTGGGAGGGTACGTGACTGAAGAGCCATATATGGCTCGAGAGCCAGACGTTAAATACCTGAAGGGGGCGCTACAGGGTTACATAGTGTCGCTTTAAATAAATGTATAAATAAATAAATAAATAAAAGGAATAAATAAATATAAGTTATACCTAAACAGGACATCCTTAAATAAATCTATTTCTACATTTCTGTATTTCTTCATTTATTTATGTCTCTATTTATGTGTCCACACGTATTTCTTTATTTATTTATGTGTGACATTTTGTTGAAGAGGAGGTTGAAGAGGAGGTTTGTCTTGTCTAACTCCCCCTCTCGTTTCAGGTCACTTGCCTTTTCTCAAGTGTCCCCCGGTCTGATTGTCTCCCCTGATCCCTGATGGTTTCTACCTGTTCCCCATTACCCTCATGTCCTTATAGTCTGTGTCTCCCCTTTGTCTTGTGTCAAAGTGTTTTGTCCTTGCCCATGCACCTAAGCCTTTTGCCACAGCCAAAGTCTCTTTTTCAAGTGTATTGCCAAACCACGTAAGTTGTGTTCTGTTTCCTCTTTCAGAGTGACTTTTCGTTTGTAAAGTTTCTAGTTTAGTTTTGTTTTATTTGTCATCCGTTTTGCGGTCCTCCCGTTTGGAGTGATTTTGTGTTTGGATTAGACCGTCATTATCAGGAAGTTTTTCTTTCCCCAAGTTATCTTGCCAGGCCCTAGTTATTTAGTGAGGTTTTTGGGCTTATATGTTCTATCCTCTGCATCTGACTCCTCATTTTAGTCCAGGCCTGACACATTTGTGTCCTTGCATTAGAGCCACGTGGAAATATTATTTATATCTATCTCGCTTTTTAAACTCGTATTCATTTTTCTAGGTGACTGAAATGTGTCTGACTCTGGAGAAACATCTCACTGTGACAGACATCGACTTTTTCTTTCACCGGGGTCAATGTTTATCATCACTCGTCTGAAGTTTTCAAACCTTTTCGTCCAACTCCGCTGCAAGCTCCAAGGCCTCATGCTCCTTGCGGGCGAGTCTAGCCGAGAGTCTCTGGAAGGAGCAGAAAGAACAGGACGCATCTCCTGAGTGTCTAAAAACAGTCCATAGCACCACAGAGCAACGGTGCTCAACCTTTTCTGAGTTCTGTAGACTCCCCGTTTCCAGCCAAGTCCCCCCTGACCAGTGTAAAGCATTCTGGATTTTGAAAAAAAAGATTTAATACGACGCGTTTTAGGAAGATGAGGATATAATATACATACATTTCAGTTTATGAACTTACACTTATATATTAACTATTTTCAAAGTTTTTTTTTTTCATGGATGCTTCACTTTAAATGTATTTAAAACAATCTTTCATACCCCCATTTGAGAATCACTGGTATAGTGTATTTTGTAGTTTTCTTATTGTGTTATTTCAAAACTTGACTCGGAGCCCTGCACTCTCGGCGTTTCTAAATTGGCGTACTTTCCTCTACTCGTGAAGCGTCATCAGTCTCAGCCCGGGTACATGTTTGCTTCTCTCAAAGCACGGTCAAAATGCCTGGATGTGACTTCATCCTCCCACTTTCCGGAAGATGCGTCAGAGGAGACTTGTGCGTACTCTGACCAGCAGATATCCCAGAATGCATTTCACCAGCAACCGAAAACAGTAGCGGAGGAGAAAATAAACTACTGACAAATGACTTTTTATAAATGCTACTGTTGTTGAGTCACGGAATGTCATTTTAGGATGTTTTGTTTATTTGACTGTAAAAAATGATTTACAGTGAATAATTAGAGTAAACTCAGGAGCAAGAACAGCTGATGTGGTGATGTCATCAAGTCAGCTGCTGGTCCCATCGCAGAAAGACCGTTGTCCCGTCCTCCGGAGTCTGGACTCCCAAGAACCAGACTCCAAAAGAACACAAGTCTGTAGTTGTGTACTTTGACTTGAGAAACGCCGTCTATTTCCAATGTGTATTGACTGCACAAATGGCAAGTAAAAACTTATATCTTGACTCCTGAATCTCAGCTGTCTGGTAATGATGTCATGTGACCGGGCGGTGAGTTACTCACCATGTTCTCTGCCTCCCTGTCAGCCAGTCTCTTCTTCAGGGCGTCTCTCTGCTCCCACCACAGCAAAGATTCCCTCTGAGGACACAAACACAGCGCACACACGCCAGGAGAAAATTATTTACATTTTATCCTCGATTTGTTCCTTCATGGATTCATACACATGTTGACCAATGGGGTTCCAGGACTTTAAACAAAATTTCCAGGACCAATATTTTTGTGAAATCTCTGTGCGTACATGAAAAAGTAATAAAATGAAATTTAAGCTGACTGTTTTTCCATGTGTAGCCTGAGATACCGTTGCTATGGCGAACAAACTTTTCAGTTAAGGTGCGTACGCATGAACGCACCTTAACTGAGAGCGTATGCCGGCTTACATTTTGAACAACTTTCTTTTAAAAGTATATTCCTTATTTAAAACTCAGTGTAAATGAAAATATAACGTTTCCATGACTTTTCCAAAACTTTGGGTTTTGTATTTTTTTTTTCAAGTTAATTTCCAAGCCTGGAAATAACCTTTTTTCTTTTTGATTTCATGACTTCCAGGTTTTCCATGATTGTACGGCCCGTAATCTCCTTCCCGCCTCTCGTACCTCTAGCTCGCTCCACTCCCTGAGAAGCTCCCTCAGGCTCCGGTTGGTGTCGTCGAACATCTCGATCTTCTCCAGCAGCGACTCCTGCTGCCGGCCCAGAGACGCCGCGTGCAGCTTCGACATCTGCTTGTCCTAAAATAAATAATAAAAAACGACAGATTGATAAAACTATGATCAGTCTCCATCCAGGAGGTGAAATGTACTTTTTTTTTTTTTTTTTTAAGAGGGCAGTTCTTTCCCTACTGACTAACTCTAGGGGCATTAAAACAATTAATTGGGGGCATTTTTTTAACTTGTGAAATAATATTTAACCTTTGTTCAAAAATAATAAATATACTTATTTAAGATTACAGTATGAGCAATGGTTGTAAAAATGACAATAATAATAATATATAATATATTATTGGATTTTGTATTAATTTATTGTATTATTCAAAATTATATTTAGTGATTTCCTTGTGTGTGTACCTACCTAGTACAGCCAATACAGATAGGACACACAACAAATTCAAAGCTATTAAATTATCTTATTATTATGGGGCATCTGTTGCCCTTCTAGTGATATCAGGGGCAACATTATATTTCTTCGGGGCCTTTGAACTCGCCCCTTTGCCCTGGTGTGTTTCCGACGCTGCCTCCATCCATCCATCCCACCTCCGGATCTACCTTAGCGAGGCTGTCGATGGTGTCCTTCAGGGCTGTCAGCTGATTGGCTACTGCCACGCCGTCGATTTCCGTTTCCACGAGCGCCCTCAGAAGCACGTCCGTGTCTCTGGGTCGACCCCGAGCATCAGACCTGGAAGCCAATAAGATACGAGCAGATACGATAAGAAAATACAACACCTTTGTTTTTAATAACAACAACAAACATGTCTACGAAAAGCTTCAGAGGAAAAAAAAGTACTGAACTATAATTAGTTTTCACTCTGACATGCGTGCGTTTCCTTTGAATATGAGCAATATGTTTTCAGACTCTTACATCTGCAGATGGCACCCGGTGTATTGCTCTCTGAGGAGGACGCTGAGATTTTTGGACACCGCGGCGAGCTCTTCTTCCTCGTCGTCATCGTTGCGTTGGCGTCCGACGCCACTTTCCGATCGACGCCCCGCTCTGCTTCTCTGATCGCCAGACGCAAAACAAACAGAACTCAAATGAAAAAATGTGCAAAAGGGCAAGTGCGATAATCGATAAACATATCTGCAGTACCGGCAATCAAACCAGGGACGCGCTGAACATATGTGTTAAAAGGAAGAGGACATATCCCAGCGTATATAATATTATTTATCTCTCGGAGTGAGACGTAAACAGCGTTGAGAGACCTGACACTTGTACGAGTCCACATCTCTCCTGCTGGAGAGTCTTCCTGGAGGAATCCATGGTGTCCGCACCTTCGGCCTCCCTCCATCGCCCCTCACCTGGGCATCGTTTGTCCGACTCTGCAATCAAAAACACATAAAACTCTCAGAATTAATTAATTTACTCTCTTATATTGTTAAGCATATTAAAACGTATTGTATCTAACAAGAATCTAACAAATCCATTGATAGCCACTTAAATGTAGTAATTAGTTTTTTATATATAGTATTTCTATTTTCTGCCACTCCACTAGATCTCAGAGAGAAATAATGTATTTTGTATACTGGAGGATTTATCACTGGCGTGTTTCTTCACATTGTATAACTTTGGCTACATTGCAGATTCGTAATAATAATAAACAAATTAATGTCATTATATATTAAGATAAAACTGTATTGATCTCTGGGCAGAAAAATTAACCTAATTGTATTATTTGTACAATTAGGTCCATTTGTATCTGCTGCAACATTAACAGTGACACTTTTTCATCAATAATATACATTGAATAGATACATTGTGTTGACTTAACTCGAAAACAATTCAAATGTTACTTGAAGTAGAATATTTGTACATCACGGTATTGTTTACAGACTTGTGTACTTATTACGCTACTGTGATTTTCACACATTACAAAATAAAGTAACAGTATTTCCAGTTCAATAAACTAGTTCCAGTAACCTGTGGGGTCCTGCTCGGACTCCTCCTCATGTGCACGTGCACAGGGGTGGTCTCCGGTACGTGCACGTGAACCGGCGGAGGTGGATCCCGGGTTTTCATTCTTCCGAGATGTTACAACAAAGAAACTAATACTTAAAAAGCTAAAAAGTGGTTTACTATCCACGAGCAACTAGTAGGCTCCATTTCCGGGGTAAATCTCTACGAAGCGGACGATTGTTCGAATCGACGCCTCTGATTGGCTTGTTTTCAATATCACGCTCTGTGATTGGCGTAGAGGCCAGTTACGACCAGGGTTGCCCGGTAACCACTGAATGTAACGGTCGATGTTTAAACCGACCGTTAAAACCCACGTATTATAATTATTATATTACAAAACAACTTATGTAATATCTAAATCAACTAAAAACATATTGTTGTTTTACTCTCCTCTTTCTTACTAAAAGTTAAAAAATAAATCATAAGGAGCACAATAAAACCTTTTTGAAACCAAGAATGGTGGACGCCACAGCATATTTTTAATAATTAATTAATTAAAACAGTATAAAAGAAGTTAACGTAAAACTTAAATGTATTTTATATTAGAGTAGATAACTATTTGGCGTATGTGACTTTAAAGAAAAATGTGCGTAGTTTGAATTTATTTCTAGTCGGAAATGATCGAGATGGCCTCACTACCGGTCTGTGTCGCTCACTTCCGGACTTTGATTCGCCCGCCTGCATGATTTTCGAGAAGCCACTTCTAATTCCTTGAATGGTCCAAGAAAAATGCACCATTTTACAAAGAATCTACACATTTAACCAATAATAGACTACGGAAGATGTTTACTATACAATAAAGACTAATCTATCATGGAGGATAAGTCAAAACACTAAATTATGCAAGAACATGTACTCGGTTAGAACTATATTCGTAGTGACTCATCTCTGCCACATTCAGGATTATTAATGGGAGTGAGTCAACATTAAATTATGTTGATAAATGTGACTTAAAATCGACTGAGATAAAACAAGCCATCTCAATTATGGAGACAACTAACTTACTGGAAGGTCAGTCAAATACATATCGTTTTTAATCATTTAAATGATGCATACATAAGTGATCTTGGAGGTAATTATCTTTTTGTATGTGTGCTAAAGTGTTGTTTTAATGCAGTTCAACTTCAGATCAAGTAAATAATGCACAATTGGCAGCATTTGGAATGAAGTTATGCACACCAAGATTATAATAACACATTAGCTTACTTCCCGCTTTTGAATGAGTTTTATGATCCGATGCCCGTTTAGAAACATACATAACCTTTCCACTTCAGATACCCAAATCAAAGTTTTTAAAATACATTTCTATGCACCCACTCTGAAAACTCCCACAACATGTAAACACAGTAAGTTTTATTATTGTAACAAAGCCAGTTTTACACCTCAAATTTAAAACAGTTTCTTGTCCCACCCATCCCCACCCAGTGGAAATGAAAATGTGATTAAACGCAACTTCTATGAGACAAGGGGAGGGGTGGGTCTTATTTTATTTTTACCCATGAAGCAGTAGGGGCCAAAATTTACAAGCATGTTTTTTTCCATTTTTGTTCTTTATTAAAAATGTCATTTCAAATCGCATGGATATCTGTAAAACAATACAATGAAGAAAAGAAAAAGTCCCATAGAAATGGTCAAAATAACCACTCTTCAATAACCAACATACTCTTGCCCCTCTCCAGCTTACCCACCCCCTCCCCCAAAACATTACAAGTCAAAAAGGAATGAGATGGTACTCATTATCCACACAGGAAAAAAAATAATATAACAGTTTCTTTCAAGGGATCAACATCCCAACTGAAAACAAAATTAAATGGGAGATAAAGAAATTGAGGTTAGCTAGCGCTGGGTCACTACACCATGGCTTCAAGTCATTCCACCACAAACTTTTAACAGGAGGAACTCTGTGTGAATCTTCTTGAAATTCTACTCAGAATGCCGTGCAGATTCTATTTTTTTTAAATTAGAATTATTGAGATGACTTGGGGATGGTACTCACAATTCGGGGCATAGTGCCATTGGCCTTGGATGAGACTAAAGAACATAGCATGGCACCAACAAGGTGAAGAGGCTTCAGAATGAAAAATGAAGCACACAGATTTATATATAAAAAAGGAAAGTAAAAAAAAACTAACAAAAAACAATTTAAAACCTTTGCTCCCAAACATGAGTGGAAAAACCAAACGGGGAATAGAAGGTTTAGGGTCTGAGCAGATGATATTATTTTAGTCGTCTTCTCCCTCGTCATCCTGAAAGAACAAGACATCAGAGTCAGTGATGGCTGAAGACGAGCTTCTCTTAAATACATCCGTACAACTCTACCATCACTTCACCTCTCCATCTTCGCCATCGTCCTCTTCATCATCCTCTCCATCTTCATCTCCCTCCTCGTCTATGTCCTCCAGACCCTCCTCGTCCTCGTCGTCATCCTCACCTTCACCCTCTTCATCGTCCATATCGGGAACCTTAAGAGATTAAGAAATTGCTTTTTAGCCCCTTTTTTGTTTTGCATCTTTCAAGTTATCGGAAAATTAAAATACAGCTAGAAAATGCGTGTGTGTCGCGAGGAGACTTTAACATGCTGGTAAACTTACCAGGTAGTACTGCAGGGGGTTGGGCCAAATGTCATCCTTGATGACCTCTCCGAGCTCATCAGCGCCAGCGTCGGCGTGATCGGTGAACCAGGTGAAGAAGCTCTCTGGCTCTTCGTGTTGCCTCTTCCTTCCTGCTTTGTTCTGTGTCTGGCTGGAGCGCTTGGTCAGGTCCTACGAAAAAAAAAATAGGATGTTCAATTGTTGGGAACTTTCAAATTACCATCAATAATCAGGTGACGGGTAATAAGAGGAGCTTTAGGTTTAAATGGGGGCAAAACAAACTCCAAGCGACACATACCTTTCCTGATTTCCATTTGATTTCTGTCGACTTTGAAGACGGGTCTCCGCTCTCGTTCAGATGGAACTCTTTGGAAAGTAGTTTGTTTTCAAAGTATGGATTTTCATCGAAATACTAGGAGGGAGAAAAATGACAGGAGTAAGAACAGAAGAAACACTTTTCAGCTCCATGTCGTGTATATGTGTGTGTGTCTTAACAATACTTACAAAATCTATTCTGTAGCCCGACTTGATGTCTTCAAACTCGGTCACCTCCACTCGGCTCAGGTAATGAAGTGCTTCTTCATCTTCCTCTCCCAGTAGGGCAGATACTGTGATGAGGGATATACAGATTAGAGATTAGCCACTGTGCAAATTACTCAACAATTTGATTATGGCAATAAAAAGCTTGTGTGGATTTGCTCACCTTGTGGATGGTTGACAAACGTGGTGACCCAGAAGTTGGGGATTTTGGCGATCAGTTCTGACCTCTTCTGAAAGAATGGCTGACGGAGTTTGTTGTATTTTTGTTCTACTTTCAGGATCTCCTCACTGGCTTGCTCATTCAACCTAAACAGAAAACATTGATTGTTTAAGTATATTTAATCAGACACATGGAAAACAGTTTTAAACATCTGATTAACGAGTTAGTTCCTCTTGTTTTAAAATATGTAAGAGAAAATACACTAAATATAATATTTACCTGTCAATTTCATTTTGGACTTCATCGATATGTTCTATAGCTTCTTGCTGCTCTTTCTCTGTGTGGAGGGGAGACACAATAATACATTTGAGTTACAAAATATTCACAATTTCAGGTCAGGATTTAGTACTTAAATAGAAACATGGATGTAAGCTATTATAGTGAGTTACTCTCCCTAGGAAGCAGTGTTCAGGTGCTTTTATTGTGACAGATAAAACGGAAGAAGAAATGTTCTAGGAGTGTGTAAAAGAAATATAGTCATGGTATGTGTTATTTTAGTACCATTAACCCTCAGCTACATTAGCAATAACAAAAAAGTGTGCATTAACTCACGAAAGCATGCAAAACGATGCGTCTTTAAAAAAGTACGTGTTGCAAGTTGCTTAGATCCTAAATCATATCTTCTTTTATTTTTCAAAGTGCCGAGTTATGAGGGACCCGATTAAAACGCGGGGACCCCCCCCGGAGAGTTAAGGCAACAGGAGCGGCCATTGGCTGCAGCTCTCGCGGCTCGGATGCTCCGCTTCCTGCCGGCTACTGCCGCCGAGGCCGCGTGGTTCAAATGTGGGACAGTAGCGTGAGAGTAGCCCACCCCCCACCGCCCCATTTAAACTAAAACCGTGGTCGGTGGCGGAGCCCCACTTTCGGTTGTGTAAATATAATAACTGCTTCATTGTTCCGATTAAGAGTTAGTGGATTTAAATGCGTTTTGAGCAGTAACAGAGCATAACGCCACTACAACAACAACATTAGCTCAGCTAGCTGCTAACGCACGGAGTACACGGATACAATACGCGGTTATATAAACACCAAAACACCTATAAATGTATACATTTGGTGGTTACATGTACTTTTACAACGAACCACTGAGAAAATGATCCTCCAGCATTTGCACACGAGCTACCAAAGTGACCACGCTTGATGATGCTAAGCTAACGTGGCCTCTGAACAACAGCGGGCATGCTAACAAACGCGTTAGCTTTGGGGGCTAATCTAGCTTAGCTAACCGCCGTTATGGAAACATGAACACGCGCGCGAGAGACGACACGAACCTTCGGGGGCTCGAGCGACGAACCGTTGGGGCTCGAGCACAAAGAAGGGCCCGTGTGCAAAGCACAGATGAGCACAAACAGTAATTTATAAGCGGTATTACAGCGTGTGGCAGTACGGGTGATGTGTAAAGAAGAAGAAAGTGAAAATGGCGGTGAATAGAGGAGGCCGCCATTCCCCGTTTCTTACCGGAGGTTTCGTCCGCGCCGTCATGGTTCGAGTTGAGCTCCTTTTTATTCACTTTTGCCGCCGAGGCCGACATGGTTTTATTTCCGACTTACAAAAGACGTCCGAGGGAAAAGATCCGCGAAACAGGAGAATTTTATGTTATTCGGCGTAAAGTTCACCAGCGCGCGCGGAAGAGCCAACAACGTGCTGCGTTCCACACAATGTAGCTGCCGATGCGCGAGCGAGGAAGTCACAGCAACCGCCACTCACGCGCTCCTTTCATTTAGAACGCGCATCGCCGAACGGAGGGAGACGCGAGCTCCGCCTCTCAAAGTAGGTCTCGCTGATGCGCGATAATTTGACCATTTTACTCCTCTTAGAAATCCCACTCGAGATGAACTCAACCTCGAATTACTGCGCGTGTTTATCTAAGAGGGCATTAAAAAAAAAATGTTATAGCCACTCAAAAAATAAAACATGTATTCGGGGCCGTCGTCAGTTAGACCGACTCGCACTTGCGCACTTTAAAAAAAAAGAAAAAAGAATCGGCTGAATGTCATTGCACGAGGAACCTCATTCTGCCCGTTGAGTCACATGAAACACAACAAACAGCGTTTTATTCGAGGTTATGTCCACTAGATTTCATATTATTTCTTTTAAATTAAAATATGCACTGTGACCAGGTACAAATCGGAGGTACTTGTACTTTACTAATACATTATGCATTATTAAAGATAAAGCTGAGCAAATTTATCAAAAAATAGCAACAAATATAAATAATAACATACATGAACAATAAACTAAAACATATTTAATTTAAAATAGATATTACTGAAACCAGAATAAAATGGAACAAAATAGCATAATAACATAAATAAATGAAGTTTAATAAAATCAACTAAAATTAAAAATGTATAAAAAAATTAAGAATTTTTTTTTTAGAATATCTGTCTACATACATATGCACATATATGAATAAATTGAGTATATATAAATGAATACCATTTTTTTAACATAAAAAAGGGGTTTTCTACATAAATAAATAAATATCTACATAAATATAAACATACATAAATATACTTAAATATAAACATATATAAACAATGTATTAAGAACAATTATTGTAAAAGTAAAATAAATAACCCTGACACCAGCGCAAAATGTAACACAATAGCAACAATAGTAAGGTTAATAAACATAGTATTTTAAAAAAGAAATTAATATAAAACAAATGTATAAATAAATATAGTTTTAAAAAAATCAACTAAAATAGAAAAATGAATATTTAAAAATTAAAGTGTATACAAACAAAAAATAGACAGTGATATTGGGCGTGATTTCTGGTACAATGCGTTTAAAAAAGAAATAATATCTGAGTATTTTTTCGTCTTCCACATGGTGTACATTAATTTCTACATAAACATGAACATATATGAATAATATAATAACACTTATTAACTGTAAAATAAATAATACCAGTGCAACCGCAGTGCAAAATTTAACATAATAGCAATAATTGTATAAATATAGTAACAAAACAAAAAATGTGATCTAAAAAAATAAAATATCTAAAATAGAAAAGTAATTTTGGTCGTGATATCTGCCATATTAACTTATTAAAATACATTTACCAGCTACATTAGACAATCATATGCTGTTTAATCTGAGATTAAAAATGAGTAATTTTGTATATGTTGATACTAATATTTGTACTTTGTTATCGTTTGTCACCAGATGGCGTGAGAAGAGGATGACAGCAACCACATACGGGCCCGAAAGACATCTACATGTCCAGGATCGTGTTCAGCAGCCATCAATATCAGGTTATTATCGTCTCCTCGGGTTAAACAACAAGCCCCTGAAAACAACATGCAGGCCGGAGGGAGCAGCTGCACTCTGAGAACATGTGGTCCTGCAGCGGCCAATGCCGAGTCCAGAGCAGGCAGTTCAGCAGCGGAGTCGTCGCCCCCCCCCCCCCCCCCCCCTCCTGCAGAAAGAAACCGACTCTAAAAGAGGGAGGGAGGAGATGGAGGGGGGAGGGGGGGTTTTGTTACAGAGCAGAGGAAGATGAGAATGCAGAGGGAAGGGGATGTTGCAGAGGAGGCTGCACGGAGGCGTCAAAACAAAACGAGAGGAGGACCGCCCGCGTGATCCAGCTCTCAAGATGTAGGAGTCGCATCATCAGGAGAGAGAGTGAGTGTGTGTGTGTGTGATGAACGCACCGTAACATTAGGGGGGGGGGGGACTTGTGTTTCAAGGATATAGTGAAGGTGGAGAGGTGCAACCCCCTCCGAGGATGATACATTAGTCCTGCATCCAGCGAGAGGAGCGAGAGCATCGCCGGAGGTCAGTGAAGTGCAACGTCATCCCTCTCCTCTGCTCACTTGTTTGTTTAGTTGCATGCAGCTGTGACCCCCCTGGTGTTGTGGTTTTGGTCAATCGTGGCTGTATCCCTGCCCCCCCCCCCCCCCCCCAGTGTCCCGTCTGACTTGTCAAAGTGTGGTGGTGACGTCTCTCTCGATGTCCTCTAGGAGCCGATGTTGTCCACGGCTCAGCTGATGCTGCAGGAGAGCCGCTCCAAGATCGAGCTGATCCGACTGCAGATTATCAAAGTCACCCAGGCTGGCAGCGGCAGCGGCGATGGAGGAGGTGGAAGAGATGGGGGAGATGGAGGAGGAAACCCAGACAGCTCCACTCGTGGAGGTCAGAGCTCATAGGTCATGACCCCCCAGTGAGAGGTGCTCATGTTGTTGCTATATGGATGTCAGCGTTGTTCTCCGTTTCAGAATATAATATGTTTTTAAATGACGGAAACTTCCTTCTTGTTCTTGTTCTTCCTCTTGTTCTTCTTCTATTCCTCCTCCTTCTCCTTCCTCCTTCTTCTTCTTCTTCTTGTTCATATGATAATACATATATTATACATAAATATTATATATAAATATTATATATGTATATTATTATAATATATCTCTTCCTTACAGCTCGTCTGGTGGAGCTGCAGCACCGTGTGAGGAGGGAGGCGGAGTCTCTGGCTCTGGCCAACGACGTGGTGAAGCAGCTGGAGGGGATCTCATCGCTGGACCAGGAGGCCCTGGTGGAGGTCTGAGGTCATGGGACGGCACATTTCACGTGGTTTTAGATGTTTATAACATTGTAAAATAACTTTTTTAGCGACAGATAAATAACATTATAATTCCTCTGATAATCAAATTCAGTGGTTCATGTTCCTGTAAAAGATTTTCCTCAGAACTGAAATGGTCTTTAGGATACATGATGATACATTTATGAAGAACCGTAGAAGTCTAAAGTCTAAGGTGCCCCATGTTCAGACCCCGGTGTTCCCCCAGGCTCAGTCCCGGGTACACGAGTCCTCCCAGAAGCTGGAACTTCTGAATCTGTCTCTGGAGAAATGCACCACGGAGGAGAACCAGGACCCCTCAAAGGGACCCCCACCTTCACCAGACCCCGGACCCAGATGCCCCCTTAACACCTCGCCGTCCACCTTCTCCATGAAACCCGCCTCATTGACCGGTACGTTGCAAACCAGAGAAAACGGTCACGTGTTCATGTGTGTGAAGGAATAGATTTTTTAGTAAGAGGGTCACACATGAAACTAAGTTGTGCATGTTCCTATGACCGTTATGGATCCTGCAGAGCACCACTTTTCCCTCATACGGTTGAAACCACCTTTCTTTCTTTACTTTATGATTTAGTAATTCTGTAATTTAGTAATTTTAAAATGTTAAAACCCAAATAAATGTATATTTTTTTATTGAATAGTTAAATGTGTCCATTTTCATTAAAAAAATGTTTTAATTTTTTTAAATAATTTAATAATTCATTATTATTATTATTTATATTTATATTTATTTAATTATTACTATTTTGTATTCTATTAAATTCTTATTTATTAGTATTTGTAGTCACTCAGGGTTGGCCACCCAGAGTCTCTTGGTAGTTTCTTTGAGTCTCTTTGTAGCCATTTGACTCTCCATAGTTGCTTTGTCTCTCATTGTTCATTCAGAGTCTATTTGAATAGGAATGTAATGCCAGCCGTTCTTTTGACACCTTCAACACATTTCATTGAGAAGATGCTCTCGTTGTGAACTGAGGGCCAAATCATCAATATTTTCTGTTTCTGTTTTTCAGGCAAACTTGAAGTCCGACTTCTTGAATGTGAAGATTTACTGAAACCTCGGAGCAACTCGGAGCAGGAAACCCATAAGAGTCCCACTGAGGATGGTTCAGGTGCTCACAGGATGGAGTCTGGTAGGTGGACATGTGGACCTGTGAATGGTTACTGACCAATAGGATCTTTCAGGTGCAAAAATTCACAATATTAATACAGTAAAAAGAATGAATGAAGTAGTGTGATTATTTCAGGGATGTATAATGTCTGGATCCTAGTTTGATAATTATTGATACAATAGTATTGGTTGTTTACCAATGCAGAAATGTTAAATCTGCTTTCTAAAATTAAATGAATAATGTAAACATAAATCAAATAATCAAATACATCTTTTAATTAGTGTCATATCTAATAGTTATATGATGGGAGTTGCATGGAGCTATGTTGTTGTTTTGCTTATTAAATTATTTTTGTCTATGATACTGAAAAGTATGAAGTCCTCGTCTAAAAGTTAATCCAATATCAGCATTGTATTGCATTTTATCCTCAAACCATCTCAAAAGGCCCTCTTGTAAATGCCATGACATTTACTCTCTAATTTCATAACCCTGAACAGAAAAGTGGAACATTTATAACTTGGGTTATAATATTTTTCTCAGGAGCTTGTGGAGCTAAACTTACGTTCATCAGGTGGATCCAACCTTCAATCTGATGAAAGGGAGCAATACAACTACAAAGAGACACAATACAACCACAAAGAGACACAATACAACCACAAAGAGACACACATCAACCACAAAGAGACACATCAACTACAGAGAGACACACATCAACTACAAAGAGACACAAGACACATACAAAAAGAAACAACTACAAACAGTCACAAAACAACTACAAACAGTCACAAAAAAAATCAAAAGTGTAACAAAACAACTACAAAGAGGCACAAAGCAACAAAAAAAAACACAAAACAATGACAAAGAGACGCAAAACAACTACAAAATATACTCAGATATGTTAATGCACCTGTTTTCTCGTCCAGAAAATATATTGTTCATGGTTGAAATGAACTTCCTCAATGTTATTGTTTATTATTACTTTGAATTTCTACAGTTAGTAAGTAGTTATAATCAAACTTTGTTCCTAGAAACGGACGCAGGAGGGTCAGACAGGTCGGATCCTGATGGTTTTAGTGAAGTTCTGGTTATTTCTTCCCGTCCGTCGTCGTCAGTCAGCGCGGTGCTGCGGCTGGACGGCAGAGTGGTCGGCCAGACGCGGTGGTCCGCCGCCGGCAGGCTGACCTGGGATCAGACCTTCTGCATCCAGCTGGAGCGGGTGAGTCCAGTCACTGACATGCAGTCAGAAACATAAATAACTCAAAAAAGAGTTAAATTATAGATGAAAATCATTACATTTGTTGTCAAATGGAATAATCAATTAATCGTCTAATAGTTCAAACTGTTGTATACATTTTGATTATTTTAATCAAACGGAGCATCATATTTTAGAAGGGCTGTTTATGTTTTTTCGTTCAAAAACACTAAAGCTGTCAAATAATATGATGTAGCGGTGAAGTATAAAGTGGCATGCGATATAAATACTCAAGTAAAGAACAACCTCAAAGTTTAATTTGATAAGATTAATTATTTATAAAATGTGACCCGAAAAACCTACTAATTTAAGAAAAAATACAAATGTAATTTAACTGTTAAATCTAATTTGAACAAATAAAATACCAAACATTGCTGCCGGTATTTTAAATCAGGTTTTTTTTTTTTTCTAAAACAATGTTTAACTCAAATTATAAATCTTAATTGAACTGAATCCGAAACATTTCTGGGATAAAAGAAATGATCTTTAACACCTATTTATTTCTATGACCTTTGCTATGTAGAAATCAATTGCTCTGCCTCAGATTTCCCATCATGCAATACTCCTTTACTGTCCACCAGCTCCAGTGACTAACTGTATAAGACTCCTCTCCATTATTATTAAAAAGCACTTGATCGACTTTAATATCATGTCATTTTTGTAACTTGTGTTTAAAGACTACTGTGGGTCGCGTGCATTTTCTTTCCGGTTTTTGCATCCAGTCCCGTTCGCCTATATATAATATATATATATATATATATATATATATATATATATATATATATATATATATATATATATATATATATAATGTTCAAAGTCACTATTTTGAGGTACAAAGTAATTATTTAGGAAGAGTTTTGCATTATACCCACTCATTAAATAGTATTATTTTGAGATGCTATGTCATTATTTCCACTTATTGATTAAATAAATTGATTATATCGAGGTACTAACTCACTTTGTTTTTATTTTGATAAACATACAGTTTTAAAGGAAGGGTTTTGGGGGGCTATTGCCCATTTTTTTAAAGTATTAAAAGTCCAATGTTTTATTAATGTTGTAGTTCTGTCTATGGCCAGCCAGTGTCTCCCTAATACCGTCTGAAATTCATGCTTCCCAAAATCTCACACAGTAGATATGGAGGACTTAAAATGACTTAAGTATAAATAAATGCATGAATAAATACAGGAATAAATAAATACAGGAATAAATAAATAAATAAATACAGGAATTAATAAATATAAGTTATAACTCAACAGGAAGTTATTAAATAAATATATTTTTAAATTTCTGTATTTCTTCATTTATTTATGCCTCTATTTATCTATCCACACGTATTTCTTCATTTATTTATGTGTGACATTTACGTGTCCGTATATACAAATGAGTTGGGGTGGTCCGAACCTCTGTCTAAAGCATGATTGGTCACAAGAGTGCAATGCACCTAGTGTGTTATGCTCTACTACTTCCCTACTACACTTATTTAAGCATTTATTTATTTATTCCTGTGTTTATTTATACATGTATTTAAGCATTTATTCATTTATTCTTGTATTTATTCATGCATTTATTTATTTATACTTAAGTCATTTTAAGTTCTCCATAGAGAGAGTGCAGAAAGGTGACAATATAGCATGTTTCATTGACAGAAGTTATTGTTATTCAAACTTTTACTTAAAACTCAACTCAAACTTTTAAATATGAGAAATAAATCCATTTCACACAGTTAAAGCTAAATTCACTCAGTTGTTTCTTTGTGTTAATGGCTTGTGTGCCTGTTCTCTCTCAGTCTCGAGAGCTGGAGGTCGCCGTCTTCTGGCGGGACCGGCGGGCGATGTGTGCGGTGAAGTCCCTGAGGCTGGAGGACATGATGGACGCCCCCACCCACAGCCAGGAGATCAGCCTGGAGCCACAGGGCCTTATGTACGCCCAGGTACTCCCCGGGAGCCGGGGGCAAAGGTCATAAAACCTCCAGCAGACAACATGGCGGACTCCTTTGTAGACATTGGGGGCCCATTCTAACAAAAACACAATCATTGTTTTATCACACATGTTTAGCCTACATATTGAAAAATGAAAATATAGAAACATTTAGAATGTCCAAAACGTTAAGAAAATCTATCTGTTGTGGACTTCCCAGCTTCAGTTCATCGACACTGTTGTTGAGCGGCAGCCGAGACTGAGACGCCAGCGTTGCATCTTCACCAAAGAGAGAGGTAACAACCAGGAAAACGCGTTCCATCTGTGCGGCTGTTATGGCGGTGTGACTTTCCATTTCCTCTTTTCCATTTCTTTTTTTCCATTTCCTCTTTCCTTCCCATTTCCTCTTTCCAATTTCCCATTTCCTCCTTCCCATTTCCTCTTTCCAATTTCCCATTTCCTCCTTCCCATTTCCATTTTTCGATTTCTTCCTTCCTATTTCCTCTTTCCCATTCCCATTCCCTCCATCCCATTTCCTGTTTCCTCTCTCCCATTTCCTTTTCCCATTTCCTCCATCACATTCCCCCCTTCCAATTTTCTCTTTCCCATTTCCTCATCCTATTTCCTCCTTCCCATTTCCTCTTTCCCATTGCCTCCTTCCTCTTTCCAATTTCCTTCTCCTCCTCCCCTCTCGCCCCAGGGAAGAACTTCCTCCGAGCAGCCCAGATGAACATGAACTTTTCCACGTGGGGTCACCTGATGATGAGCGTCCTCCCGCGCTACAGCAACTTCACCACATTCAGCTCGACCCTCTCCACGACCTCCGACCCCGTGGCCGAGCGGGAGCCTGAACGCACAGCTCTGCTACCGAGGTATTTATATATATTTAATACTCTGGTACAAGTACTGCATTGAACATGTTACTTGACAAAAAGCGTCTAAGTATAGTGGATTTAAAACATGACCGCACAAGATTTTCCGGTCTTTTTCATTTTGTTGTTTTTTTGTCTTCGAAACTGCAGTGAAGTTCCAGAAATCAGACTCGTTGTCCCTGAAGATTCTCCTTCCCCCGCTGAGGAAAACAAGGAAGACGAGGAAGACGAGGTTCCCGTCTTCATCACTGCTGCCACAGAGCACAGCGCATCACTGGTGATTTAATTTAATTTTATGCTTTAATCTAAATTCTGGAACAGTAGTGCTTTCTTTATAATATAATTAGAATTTATATGGAATCATATATATATAATTTATCATATTATAATAATTTATATTGAATCATTTATATATAATTTATAATATAATAATAGTTTATATGGAATAATTTATATATAATTTATAATATTATAATAATTTGTAAGAAATGTATTAAATCATTTATATATAATTTATAATATTAATTGATATGGAATAATTTATATATAATTTATGATATAATAATCATTTATATGGAATCATTTATATATCATTCATAAAATAATTATAATTTATATGGAATTATTTATATATAATTTATAATAGAATAATAATTTATATAGAATTTATATGGAATCATATAGAATGGTTTTCGTGAATTCATAACTTTTAAAACCAAATGCTTTTGCGTCTGTGAGAAACATTAAAAACATTTAGCAAAGTAAAAGAAAAAGAGACATTTATTCCACATTGAATTTAAGTATTTCATAACAAATGTTTCACATAAGAGCTTTCTGTCGTCCACCAGATTACATAACTGACATACTGAGGAAACTCCATTTAGAAAACTGATTTGATCTTTTAATGCAGGATTACTGTGTCTCCTATCAGACCTTTTATCTGGTCCTGAATCCGTCTCAGTGTAGTCCTGATCCTTTATAGATCTCATTTAGTCCTGGTCCTCTATAGACCTCAGTTAGTCCTGGTACTTTACAGCTGAAATAAAAAAATGACAATAAAATATTCCTTTTTTTTCCAGTCGTCCATAAACAACACAGATGGAAGTGAAGATCCGCCTGTATCTGCTCCAAAGTACACACACACACACACACACACACATACACACACACACACACACACACACACACATACACATACACACATACACACACACAAACACACACACATACATACATGTACACACAAGTATGAATCTATACTGTAAAAGTTCATTTGTATTAGTTTCTTTCCCCACCAGGATGCAGAAGGAAGACTTCCGGTACATTTCGGTTCTGGGCCGAGGACACTTTGGGAAGGTAAGTGCGTGAACTTCCCACTTCTTTTTCTGGTGTTTGGTTGTTTGGTTGTGAATGTCTGTGTCATCAGGTCCTGCTGGCCGAGTTTAAGAAGACAGGGAAACTTTACGCCATCAAAGCCTTGAAGAAGAAAGACGTTGTGACTCGTGATGAAGTTGACAGGTGTGTGTGTGTGTGTGTGTGTGGGGGGGGGGGGAGCTACACAGGAGCGCCAGAAAAAACACTACTAGTTTAGTCCATAGGGGAGCCAGACACCATATTTTATTTCAACTAATTTCATGACCTTTCACTAGTTTCAGGTGATTATTATACTCAAAAGAAAACATACGTATTCATACTCCTTTTGACGCTGGCCCTTTCAATTTAATTCGTAACAGACTCTCGAAAAAGTTTTCTCTTCAAATAAAAGTTAAAGCACTTTAATTTTAACAGAATAAACATTGACAAAAGGTTTGTTTTGTTGACTTTGTTGATGCGGTTGAGTTAAATTAAACTCAATTACCTTGATTGGATTCTTCATTTACACATTATCAAAAAATTAAGACCGTTGTAAGTTACTTCTTACTTGTTTGTTTCTACTTTTATTTGACATCCTTTGCACCAACACGCCTGTAGACTCAAGGCCCCACCAGAAGCTGAAACCAGGCAGTACAACCACATTCCAGACATTTAAGTCATACCTGTGAAAGTTAGGCTTGTATCTTTGCAGCCTGATGAGCGAGAAGAGGATCTTCGAGATGATCAACGCGTCCCGACACCCGTTCCTGGTGAGCCTTCATGCCTGCTTCCAGACCGGCGACCATGTCTGCTTCGTCATGGAGTATCTGCCGGGCGGCGACCTCATGATCCACATCCACAACAACGTCTTCAGCGAGGCCCAGACGCGGTGCGTTTGTTTAAAGACACAACGCTGTGTGAATGTTGGATTTAAATTTACTGTGAGGAACTTTTAACTGGCTATTAAACTGTCTAATTTTAATACCAATGCCTCTATAAGACCGCCACCACTTCAGGTCGCAGGGTGAGCCATAACCAACACTACCAATTTAGTCCACAGGGGGCGCCATAACCAACACTACCACTTTAGTCCACAGGGAGCGCCATAACCAAAGCTACCACTTTAGTCCACAGGGGGCGCCATAACAACACTACCACTTTAGTCCACAGGGGGCGCCATAACCAAAACTACCACTTTAGTCCACAGGGGGCGCCATAACAACACTACCACTTGAGTGCTCAGAACACCACCAAATGAAAGTTGATCATTGGAGCTTTGAGTACAATTTTGAGGTATTTGTACTTTCCATTTTATGTTACTTTGTACTTCTATTCCTCAATAATTTGGAGGTAAATACTTTTTACTCCACTTAATTTATTTATTTAACATTAATCCCTCTACTGATTTATTTCCAACAAAATATAAAATCAGATAATAAATTATGAGGTTTTATTATAAATGAAGCTACCTAGCAGTATAAAAAGTAATTAAAATGAGCTTAAATTCATATTAAAGTTATAAATACATAAGTGCATTAATTATTATAATCCAATAATATAATATATATGTTTTTAAAAATGAGCCGTTGTGCATAGTAACAATTTGCCGTTATGCCTAGTACTTAAAATATATTTATAATTTCTTTATAAAACAAACCTTTTTTATTTTTTCTATAGATATACATATTCTTGTAATACTTCGTACTGTGAACCTCTAAAATTCTAATATGTTATATATATTTTTTTATTAAATAACATTTTATAGTAATTTTCTTGTATTCTGTATACATTTCTTTTTTGCAATCCTTGTTTTTATTTTTTGTATTTTATGTTCTCTTATTATGTTAATTTCAAATTCAGATAAAACCTGTTGTTGTTGTTGTTGTTGTTGTTGTTGTTGTTGTTATTTATAGGTTTTATTCGGCATGTGTCCTGCTGGGTTTAGAGTTTCTGCATCTGAATAAAATCATCTATCGGTGAGTATATACTGACCTCAGTGACCTCCAGCTGTGACCTCCAGCTGTGACCTCCAGCTGTGACTTCATGTCCTCTGTGCTTCAGAGACCTGAAGCTGGACAACCTGTTAATGGATGCAGATGGATTCATAAAAATCACAGACTTTGGTCTCTGTAAAGAAGGTGAGTTGATTGAGCAAGTATTATATATTAGCTGGGTTTGCACGTACACTTACGTGCAAACCCAGCTATTATATAATACTCGTGCTTTGTTTTTTTGTAGACTAAATGGGATCATTATTGTGTGATTGGATTCCATCAATGTGACAAGTAGCGCTTTTTTCTTTTGGATATGACCACCACATAACATTTTTACATCCAACACATAAAGGCTTTAATTGCTCTTTGAACTCAAAGTTCTTCTCAGTTTGAATATGTGACGATTTCTTTCCGGCAGGGATGGGTCACGGGGATCGGACGTCCACCTTCTGTGGGACCCCTGAGTTTCTGGCCCCCGAGGTCCTGACGGACGACAACTACACCCGAGCGGTGGACTGGTGGGGGATGGGCGTCCTCATCTTCGAGATGCTCGTCGGCGAGGTTGATTTTTCATGTCTAGTGGGGGACAGACATGATGTTTTAGAAGTGTGTTGTACGTGGTACTTCTACACAGTCTGTGTGTTATTTCAGCAGTAGACCAGAGTACCAGCACAGGAGGAAAGTTAGTTAGTTAGTTTGTGACTTTGTTGTCACAAAACAACACAAACAAACAAGCCCTGTTTTTGTCAATGGAGTCTGGTGGCTTTGAAGATTACACTCAGACTGATATTGTGTAGAATAATACGTCCACAGCAGAACTTTACTTTGTTCCACCCGTCTGTCTCACTGCTCCTCCTTTAAATCTCTAACTCGGCTTTTCTCCTGCTCCCAGTCTCCGTTCCCTGGTGAGGATGAGGAGGAGGTGTTCGACAGCATCGTCAATGATGACGTTGAGTATCCAGAGTCTCTTCCTCCGGATGTCGTCTGCATCCTCCAGAAGGTAAATGTAACTCTGAGTTCATTAAAATTAAAATGATATATATATATATAATTCTATAATTATATACATATAAAACTGAAGGATACTGAATTAGAATATGACAAAAAACAATAATTCTAGAGGGGAAAATAAAAATAAAAAGAAAAGACATGTTCTTATGAAGACCCTCCGGTTGAGTATTAAGTGTTTAAAAACACTGACTGACTGTAACAATCAGAAAAAGTGTCTTGTATAATTAGTTTAGAATAATGATAATATTATATTATAATATTAGTTTTTCAAGTATAACACATTTAAGAACCTGCGGCTACAGCTATTGAAGAAGAATCCTCTGAAGCGACTCGGCGGCGGAGAGAGAGACGCCACCGACGTCAAAGGAGACACGTACTTTGAGGTAAATCACTTTTTATAGACTCGTTACTTTTACTCTGTAATTAAATAATTAACCTGCCATGTAGTAAAAAGTACAATATTTTCCTCTGAGATGTAGTAAAAGTACAATATTTACCTCTAACATAATGTCTTTAAAAGAACAATACAACCTGTAAATACTAAGTACTTATACCTTTCAATGACCTTTGACCTTCCTCCTCCAGACCATCGACTGGGACGCTCTCCTGGCCCGGACGGCGACGCCTCCGTTCCTGCCGTCCATCAAGGAGTCGCTGGACGTCGGGAACTTCGATAGCGAGTTCACGCGGCTGCAGCCGGTAATGTCGCCGCCCTCCAAGCCCTTCGTGCTCTCCGCCGAGCAGCAGGACGCCTTCGCCGACTTTGACTTCTGCGCTCTGCACGGATGAAGGTCGAGAGAGTCTTTTACGTGTGTTCGGAAGTAGGAACAATTCATTTAATTTGAATGACAAGAGGAAACGTTGCACATTGACAGGACTCTTCAAGACGTTAGTCCTCGGTATGTTGCCATATTAATTAAAACTCCTTTATGGTGTACATTACTAAGCAATTAGATCATTACAACCACAAACGTGGTCGTAACCTTTGAAGTTTATAAACTACATCGACTAATTGATTAAAAAGGAAAGATTAAAGGAACCGTTCAATAAGATTGATACCGGTAAACATGAGGCTACTGGTTAGCTTAGCACAAAGACTGGACCACTTAAGCTGCCATTTAGCACGTCTAGCTAAGCCCCCGCTAGCTGTTTCCCCCCGTTTCCAGTCTTTGTGCTAAGCTAAGCTAATCGACTGCTGGCTAGAAGCTTAATATATTATAATATATGTATAGAGAAGTATCAATCTTATCATCTAAGAAGACCAGTAGCAATGCAACAAAGTGGGAATATTCATGCATTTAAAATTAAAAGTACTCATTAAGCATAAACTATGTGTAATTCTAATTATTGATGCATTAATCTATTTAATGCAGCTGTTAAAGGAGGAGCTAATTTGAAGTACTTACAAAATAACATACAAAATTAAACTATATTTCTTAAATACTAATTTATTAATTGATTTTATATTTTTAATTACTAATGTGAATATAAAGCAAACAAATGTAGTAAGTAGCATGAAATACACACTCTAGTAAGAGTATTTGAAGCGTATATACTAAAACCTAATATTTTGAGCAAGGGTCCTTATTTCCTTAAATCTCAAATTAGAGTGGCCATGCAGTAAATTTCATAAAGGTCCGAAACACAGAAATGTAGTTGTATTCTCTTCGAGCATCTTGAATGTTGGAGACGTCAAACTTGCATTGTGGCATTTATTTCCTCCACTTTGATCTTCTCGTCCTGAGGTTCAGTCTGAGCATCACTGTGACCGGCTTCGCCCACTGCCTTGACCACACTGATGAAAAAATCTTCTATTTTCAAAGCATCCGAAATGTTTAATGTGCTTCCCTCGTTTTACATACCACCCTCCACCTGGCCAGCCGTAGAAATGCATGGCACCGTGGTGAACTCATGCACTAGGAAGCCTATAAATGCTAGCTATTTATATATATACTGTATGTATATATATATATATATTTATTTATTTATATGTATTTATATGTATATGAATAAATAAATATATATTAATTTAAATATATTCTTATTTATTTATATATATATATATAAAAATATGTATCTATTCATAAATATATATGTATACATATATAAATATTTATTTATGAATATTTATTTATTTATTTACATATATATTTAAAAAAGGGAAGCCATAGAGAATCTAATATAGCCATAATAGTAAGAAACATATCTGTATTTTGTATTTAGCTAATCATGTTCTGTGATACTTAAGCTCTCATCATGTACAATAAGAGAGGAGGGGGAGACTAGCTCAGTTTTAAACTTTAAACTTTAAACTTTAAACGACTTTAAAGAGCAACTTAACAACAAGCACACTGTTAGGACGTACACTTATCTTTATCATGCTATTAATAAATCTATAAGTCCCGGTATTTAGACTGAGTCATGAACTTATGTTCACAATGTTTACTGAGGGAATAAACCAAGAGAGAAGTAGAGTCATTATATAGACTTCTATACAACCAGATGAGTCACCCCCTGGTGGTCAGTAGAGAGATTGCAGGTTTTTACGACCCTTTATCTTTGTGTTAAGTTGCTCTTCGAACAAACAGGAAGTGACCTGTGAGGAAGACTCTGAATTCTTCGCAGACGTCTTGAAGACTTTATGAATGAAATGTAGCCGATGATGATTTAGCTGCTGTAGCACTTTACGTTAATGCTGCTGAATATTCACTGTTACTAATGTGTCGACACTGTCTTTATGTGTGTGTGTGTGTGTGTGTGTGTGTGTGTGAACAGAAGAACTCTTTAATATATGCATATCATCAGTGTTTTAATGTACTCTTATTGTAAATAAATACAAATAAATGCAGTAAAAAAATACCTTGTTAAGATTATCTCAATGTTTACAGTAAAAAACACAAAATAGAGCGACGGCCGTTTGTGTTACAATGAGGTCATCGCTCTCCAGAGGAAACAACTCATTTACAGAAGAGAAAGCGGCGATGAGACCTGAGAGAGACAGAGCGGCTTGTTTTGCTTCTTTCCTTCAACAAAACTGCTGGAAAATACAGTTTTTTTGTTTCTGCAATAAATACCTTTCTGTGATGATGGACTTAAATATGATCAACAGTTTGGTCCTGTTGCCCCGAGTTAGAAATAAAGGGTCTCTGGTTAATATAAATTAAATGATATAGCTCTCTGACCAGAGAGTCAAACAATAATACTAAAAGTAAAATGATGTCACAAATAACGGTTTCAGTTCCTCGTCAGAAAGGTGGAGAGGAGAATATTGTGAATATAGTGCAACCCCCACTTTAAGAAATATGCTCCATCCCTTCAAGGTAATATTCGGGAACTATTTTCTTCAAATACTGAAAAGGAATATGTTCTCAAATCATTTACTTCAATAAAAGTAGAAATACTTATGGTACTGGTTTTGATATTCAGGTCGTTAATGTAGCTCAACTGAGTCAATTAAATAATTTGTAATATTTTGTTTAAACAAAAGACAAATCTATAAGTGATCATGTTTTTTTAAAACAAAGGCATTACGGATGCATCCTCCGAGAAGCATGAACGTCTGCAGTTTACATCAGGATCAAAATGGTGGCTGGACCAAAAAAACAACATCAACAAGCTGACACTGTAGAAATGTCCTCGTACTAAAAAAAACATAATGTATTTGTATTCAGTGTCAAAAATCCGCTTCAAAGAGGTTGTAAAATGTGCAAACTATCCTCAAACAGGCCGCTCCAGTAAACACAGAGGCGCATGCGTGAGCTCGCGGAGGCTCCTCAGACAGAGTTGGGCGCACTCCGGTCATACGTCGCCTCCCACGCGACCGCGGTGCGCGCGCAGCAGAAATCGCGCAGGTTGCAGAGCGGCCCGCGATCGAACGGGCTGCGCTCGTCCCCGCGGTTCTTCAGGTAGGAGATGCGGTGGCGCGCCATGAACTCCCACGTGGTGCAGTTAACGGACACCAGGTAGAGATGGCAGCACAGCAGCACCAGCACCACCGCGGAGAACACGACCACCACGCACAGCGCCGCCAGCAGGAACCCGTTGGCCCGGAACCATTGGTCCCAGGAGACGACGGGAGAGAGGCCGGACCTAGAACGTGGAGCACCACATTGTTATTATTATGAGGGATCATTAATAAAGCCTACAGGGTATACAAAGACTTCTTCTTCTTCTTCTGTGGATGTAATGCCCATAATAGTCATGACTATTAATGCGTTGCACTTATAATACATAATAACTGTATAATACAAATATTCGAAATATTAAAACATGTTTTAAAGTTAGCGACGCAGGCAATAGAAATTTCATTAGCATCTGAAACGAGGATTGCTTTACCTTTTAAATGTTCAAATTGACGTGTTCACATTGAATGGATCACATTGAATGGATCACATTGACGTGTTCACATTGAATGGATCACATTGAATGGATCACATTGAAGTGTTCACATTGACGTGTTCACATTGAATGGATCACATTGACGTGTTCACATTGACGTGTTCACATTGAATGGATCACATTGACGTGTTCACATTGAATGGATCACATTGACGTGTTCACATTGAATGGATCACATTGAATGGATCACATTGACGTGTTCACATTGAATGGATCACATTGAAGTGTTCACATTGACGTGTTCACATTGAATGGATCACATTGAAGTGTTCACATTGACGTGTTCACATTGACGTGTTCACATTGAATGGATCACATTCAAGTGTTCACATTGAATTGATCACATTGATGTGTTCACATTGACGTGTTCACATTGACGTGTTCACATTGAATGGATCACATTGACGTGTTCACATTGACGTAATAACATTGAATGGATCACATTGAAGTGTTCACATTGACGTGTGCACATTAAATGGTTCACATTGAATGGTTCACATTGAAGTGTTCACATTAACCCTCCTGTTACCTTCACATTTACTAACATATTTTACCCTTGGGATCAATTTGACCCCAGCAATTAAAACCTCCAGAAAATTATTACAATTAATATTGTTTCACAAGTTTAAGTGTGAGGTACTTTATGTTTGTTGACTACCTAAATATCCCTTTAAATATATATTAAAAAAAATTGATATTTCTTATATGTTTGACACAGTGAAAAACAGCCTGGGGTCAAATTGACCCAAAAGAATACCGACATTAAACATTGAATGGGGTCAAATTGACCCTAAAGGTAACAGGAGGGTTAAATAGTTCACATTGACGTACAGAGCGGCGTGCAGCGCCCACAGCAGAGCGAGCAGCTGCACCAGCAGGTAGACCATGAACCAGCGGTGGTTCCTCTCGCCCACGCAGTTCTCCATCCAGGGGCAGTGGTGGTCGAAGCGGCGGACGCAGCGCTTACATGTCTGACAGTGCTTTGCTCTCATTGGCTGCTGCTTGAAAAGAAGAAGAAGAAGAAGAAGAAGAAGAAGAAGAAGAAGAAGAAGAAGAAGAAGAAGAAGAAGAAGAGGTGCTATTTAAAGGCAATATGTAAACAATACTGGATTGTTTTCTTCTTTGTAGACGATTTGAATGGATAAAAATGTTGACAAAGCTGCATTGTTATTGAAAATAATATATATATATATATATATATATATATATATATATATATATATATATACACGCATATACACACATACAGTGGGGAACAAAAGTATTTAGTCAGCCACCAATTGTGCAAGTTCTCCCACTTAAAAAGATGAGAGAGGCTTGTAATTTTCATCATAGGTAGACCTCAACTATGAGAGACAAAATAAGGGGGGGGGAAATCCAGAAAATAACTTTGTCAGATTTTTTAAGAATTTATTGGTAAATTCCTCTGTACAATAAGTATTTGGTCAATAACAAACAAGCAAGATTTATGGCTCTCACAGACCTGTAACTTCTTCTTTGAGAGGCTACTCTATTCTCTACTGCTTACCTGTATTAATGGCATATGTTTGAACTCAATATCAGTATAAAAGACGTCTGTCTACGACCTCAAACAGTCACACTCCAAACTCCACTATGGCCAAGACCAAAGAGCTGTCAGAGGACACCAGGAACAACATGTAGACCTGCACCAGGCTGGAAAGACTGGACCTGCAACAGGTCAGCAGCTCAGTGTGAAGAAATCAACTGTGGGAGCAATTATTAGAAAATAGAAGACGTACAAGACCCCTGATAGTCTCCGTTGATCTGGTGCTCCACACAGGATCTCCCCCCGTGGGGTCAAGATGATCACAAGAACGGGGAACACAACTCCCAGAAGCACACGGGGGACCTAGTGAATGACCTGCAGAGAGCTGGGACCCCCGTAACCACGGCTACCATCAGTTTACACACCACGCCGCCAGGGACTCAAACCCTGCAGGCCCAGAGGACATGTCCCCCTGTGGAGCCAGGACAGGTCCAGGCCCGTCTGAAGTTCACCAGAGAGCATCTGGATGATCCAGAAGAGGATCGGGAGAATGTCTTATGGTCAGATGAAACCAAAATAGAACTTTTTGATAAAAACTCAACTCGTCGTGTTTGGAGGAGAAAGGATGCTGAGGGAGTTGAACGTACGTGTTGCCCAGCGACATCACTGCTCCAGAGGAGACATCACTGCTCTAGAGGAGCTCTGCATGGAGGAATGGGCCAACATACCTGCAGCAGTGTGTGGAAAGCTTGTGAAGACTTAAAGAACACGTTTGACCTCTGTCATCGCCAACAAAGGGTAGATAACAAAGGATTGAGATGAACTTTTGTTATTGACCAAATACTTATTGTACCGAGGAATTTACCAATAAATTCTTTAAAAATCAGACAAAGTTATTTTCTGATTTTCTTCCTCATTTTGTCTTTCATAGGTGAGGTCTACCTATGATAGAAATTACAGGCCTCTCTCATCTTTTTAAGTGGGAGAACTTGCACAATTGGTGGCTGACTAAATACTTTTTTTCCCCACTGTATATATATATATATAGCCAGGTCACAGGACAGACTACCTGCAGCAGGCAGTATCCACAGCGCCGCATCCGAGGGGTCGACGTCTGAGGAATCATCGACTCCATTTCCTCATTTGCACCCTGAACGCAGCACAAGATGATGTGGATCATGCGTAAGCGCACACGCGCGCGCGCACACACACACACACACACACACACACACACACACACACACACACACACACACACACACACACACACACACACACACACACACACACACACACACACACACACACACACACACACACACAGACACAGTGACGTTAGAGTTGTACTCATCATCACCTGTGTTGACAGTTTCACATCCTGACAGACTTTGAAACATGTGACTAGAGGACAAGAGGTTATATTGTGGTGAACGTCTTTGTCACAGTTGCATTGTTGTTGTTATTATTATGGATGAACATAAACACACACACATAGTGATTCTTACCTTCACCGTGTCCGTGAGGACGAAGCCGGGGTCCATTAAGGAAACGGCAAAGTACAAGAGAACCGACAGCATTACGAGGAGGAAGAACAGGACCGGAGGCAGCAGCTCTCCTCGCTCCTCACAGCGCCGCAGGTCTGCACGCACACACACACACACACACACACACACACACATGCACATACCCACACACACACACAAACACACACGCACATACACACACACAGACACACGCACACACTCACACACAAACACACGCACAGACACACGCACACACAAACAGTATTTTTTACTGCACAACAACTCTTACTGGTTCATTCGAAACATGTGAACATTTAATTTAAGTTGTTTACTGAAAACCTATTTCAAATAATTTCCAGCATTAAGATTTTTTTGGATCAAATACTTTTAAAACTATATTTTCCTAATTAGTTACACACTTGTGCATGTTGTACCATTATAACCTTCTATAGGACTAGTATTCGTAGTTTTAAACAAGTTGAGCAACAATAAATACATTAGGGGATGAATACCTTACAGTTAGAGTGGAAACAAGAGGAGGACAATAACAATAGATCTATTGTTGTTTTGCGCCCCCGGTGCCGGTGATTACAATGATCCCAGGTGACGTCACGATAACTTCAGGTGACGTCACGATGACCCCTACTTAGTGAACTTACCGGTGTTGTGCAGGAACAGGATGAGGGTGATGACCCAGGTGAGCAGGGTGTGTGTGGCCCGCACCAGGAACCCGGTCCTAAACATGTTCTGAACCATTTTAAAGATCTTCTGTAAGCAGTAAGGCAATACAATACATTTTAAACACGTTAGAAATCACGTTTGTTGTTTTTAATCCGTAATAAAAGCGTATTTTATGTATATTTGTAGCTCTGTCTCTAAACGATCCAAGCGGGTGTCGGCGCTTCCGTGTTTTGGTACGGAAGCCCGCGCGAGTCCAAAAAGCGCGAACTGAACCGTTCGCGAAGAAAAAGTCAAACGCGTTATTTTTAATAATAATCCTTGATGTTGTGTAATCACCACCACGGAGCATTAAAGCTGACCTAATTAATAAATATACATTTAGAAATCTTGGTTTGTTTTATAATTAACAATTATTAGTAACTTAAGTATTTTAAATTATAGGATCAATGTAGTGGCGTAAATCTGTATTTAACTCTTTGTAGTGAAGCAGAGGTATAACATAGCATATCATTGAAATACTCAATTACCTCATATGTGCAATGAAGTAAATGTACCACACTGACGTCAATTCATGTTACACAACAGTTTACTACTGGGTGTATAATCCAGTTTAAAGTACTGCTGTTTTCTGTTTACATGTAATCTCCATCATGAAGGAACATAATTGATCACACAATAATCTGAATGTCCTGAAACCTGAAGCTTGCTGTGTCAGTCATGCTCAACTTGATAAGGACACTTGTTTTTCTTTAAATTGCTAGAGGTATTATTACTCAGCAGATTATCACTAGTTTATTGCAGTTACAGTTATAACACTTGACATGATCCAGAAGTATGATGAAGCTCTCCATATCTACTGTATAATCTCCCAAAACAATTAATTTGCAGGGGTATATTTATACTTAAAATTCTAAATATATTTATTAATGTATTTACTGTACATAAACACATTTATAAATATATATATATTAAAACACATTTATATACACACAATGCTTATATAGACATTTATAAATATATATACATTTATATAAATAAAAGTATATATAAAAAAATCAATATATTTTGGACACAAACAAGAAGACACTCAGAATTACCAGAATTTTGCATTTATTTGCATCAGAAAATGGTCCAATAAAAGACTAAAACTCGTTCTTTACAAAAGAATCAAAGCTCGATACCTGGATAGATCCGACACGCATCAGAAAGCCCTGCCAGCGTTGATTAAAGTGCAATAAGTCGCCGTCTTGTCAAAGTATAAAGGTTATGAAAAAGGAAACATGTGCTCTTCTGTAAATTGAACAAACATTTGCCCTTAAACCCTGAGGTCAACATTAAGACATGTATACCTTTAAAATAAAGAAAAAAGGGCAAAAAACAAACGAGACACGATCTGAAGACGTTCTCACAAAAAAAAAAAAAAGTTATTTTCCCGTCTCTGGAAACAGACCCACAGTGACATAAGTACAAACTTGTTTTTTAACATTTCCCCAGACAACTTCATTTTGTGTTTTCAGACCGGAACACAAACACTGCATTTATTTAGCTATTCAAATCTCACATCTGACTCGTCAGGCGGGAAACACGCAGCATTGAACCTCCTCCACATTTGACAGTAAAAAAAAAAAAAAAAAGCCATAAATACCGGACGGGTGGGAATAAATACTCTGGGTCGGTGAGGGAATCGAACTCGCGTGTGCAAAAAAAAAAAAAAACATCCCTTTATAGGAACACAATCATTTCTTCTTAGAGGCAGAACCGGTTCACAAGACGTCCCAAAGGAGCGCGTTTATGCTGCAAATGATACTTTGCCAAGTTAAGTTGGCTTTTTCTGAGGAGTTGCGCAACACGATTGCTGGCGATTCATAAATCTGAAAAGAAAAAAAATAACTGAAAAATTAAAAAAATGACGTTTGCTCAGGCACCAAAACGAAAAAAAGAAAGAAAAAAAAAAACATTTGGTCCTCGATTCAATTCCATTGTCTGTTTTTTTTCATCATCTCTCAACACTTATTTTTTTAAAATAAAAACGCATAAATAGCAGCAGTCACAAGCCCAACATGAGCTCACAGAGGTCACGGGGGTCACCCCCTCCACTGTCGGTATCGTGTTTCGTCAGCTGACATTCACAGAATGATATCGCCCCACGAATCCCCCGTGCGGCCCCCTGGGATTCCTTAGCTTGAGCCTTGGGAGAAGAGGGAGGAGTCACTCGTCACGTTGAAGGGTCGAGTTTCAGAGCGACTTTACCCCGAGCTGTGTCTTCAGGCGCTCGTACACCACGTAGCTGATGCTGACGGCAGGCACGACCTTGAGGAAGTTGGGGGCGAGGCCCCTATAGAGGCCCCTCGGCCCCTCGGCCCGCAGGATCTGCCCGAAGAGGCCGGACATCGACACCTTCGGGGAGCCGGTGATCGCAGCTGGAAAGATAAACATATATATTAAAGTTACACCGAGAGAAGATTAGGAGCTTAAAAAAAAAAAAAAAAAAAAAAGACAATTCAGTCATCGACAGGAAATCTATTCAAAAATAGTTTCACTCATTTCATCAAGTTTTGAAATGTCGATTTTAAAACCATTTTCTGATTTCTAAAGTATAAAAATGGCTCTTTTGAATACGTTAATGAAAAAAAAAAAAAAAAAAAAAAGATTAAATCTCAGACTACACTCAAATCCTTCCTTCCGGACTAAACTCAAAGACTTCCTTCCTTCAGAAACCTCTCTCTCCACGCTAAAGGCTCCAGAAGCGCCTGAATGCATCGTAGGCTCACCTTGCGCCTGCATTCGCGTGCGCACCAGAGCCAGCGGGTAGCTGGCCAGCTGCCCGCAGGTGCTGGACACGGTGCCGCAGGCCAGCAGCACCACCACGCCGGGGTTGGCGGAGCCGTTGGTGCTGTACTGGTCCAAGTAGTGGTTCTTCAGGGTCTGGAGGAGGAGAACCATCAGTATTGCGCAACACGGACGTTAAACACTAAACCTCTGCAGTCGAGAAACTAAACAAGGCGAGGTGACGCGTCGTGGCCGCCCACCTCGTAGACCGCCAGGTCGATGCCGGCGTACGGGATGATGCCCAGCATGTTGGGGACGTAGCCTCGGTAGAACGCCACCAAGCCTTCTCTCCTGAAGATCTGCTTGGCGCAGTCGGAGATGCCAGAGAACTGACCGGTGGACCTCAGGGCGAGCCGGGTCTTGAGAACCTGGAGCAGGTTAGAGACCACGTTAAGTTCAGAACCCCCCAGGAGGACTCGTGGTGCCGGTGTGGTGCAGCGGGTGTGGTGCACCTCCATGGGGTAGATGGTGCTCTGGGCGATCACGCCGGCCAGAGATCCGGCAACAAACCGCTCCCCGATGCTCAGAGTTCCCTTCTCACTGGCGATCAGCTGCTTGATCTGAGACAAGAAACAAATAAAAATCAACATGGAGCAACGAAGGAGTCAGATTAAAACTAAATCTACTGAAACGACTATTTTACAGGTCCATTAAGAAGAGGAGCCTCCTTCCCTCTTCTGTCTAAGGGACTAAATGCAGAGCCTTCCTTCTCAGATCAGACTTTCTTCCCCTCGTCTGAAGGGACTAAAGGAAGAGCCTCTGCCTCTGCCTCTGCCTCTGCCTCTGCCTCTGCCTCTGCCTCTGCCGCAGATCTTCGGGTGTCTCTCTCCTCGTACCTGCTCGTAGGCCATGAACTTGAGGGCAGACTCGGGGGCGATCTTGATGACGTTCACACCGTTTCCTCGCCACAGTGATCTCACGCCTCCCTCCTTGATCATCTGCATCAAGCCGCCCATGATGCACATCTTGTTGGTGCGAGAGCCAAACACCTGGAGGAGAAGGAGGAGGAGGAGGAGGAGATCAGGAACATACAATCATCAGGTCCTCAAGAACTAGAGCAGCTGGTTTAATTATTTCCTAGTCGTCCGAGGCTCAAAGTCGACGCTCCACATCACAGCTGACGCATGGCGGGGACGTTGACACAGATCCCGGCCGATGACGGCGAAGGGCGTGACGACCTCAACGCCATTGGCCGGCGGAACGGCAATCAGCACCTGGACTCTGAGCCCCCACCCTCACCTACGCACCGCCGGTTAAACATCAACCGTTTAAGGCCCTAGGGAAACTAGAGTTTTGCTTTGATGTTGCCACTCAAGATTATGAAAGAAGCTCCATCAGGATGCAAATGAAGGGTTTTTTGTGTGTCTAAATTTCTTAATTTGACTTTTTCGAAGGGGGTCAACCCAAAAACTGCTGATATTCCTTTACTGCAAGATAAGAGTTTCCACCACTTCCCAAACCTGGAAACTAAACCCCTGGAGGCCTCACCTGCATCATGAGCTTGAGGCGGTCCAGCGGGGCGGTGCAGGTCCTCGACACCACTCCGGCTCCTCCGCCCGCCACCAGGTGCCTCCACAGCATGCCGGTCTGCTTCTCCTCCACCGTGAACTCGTCGGGCACCATCAGGTTCTCGCCCACATCGAATATCTGCCAGGAAGAGAAACAAAATGTGAATTATTGGTTAGAGCAGGTGGTCAGTCACGTCTACTATAAATGTTTTAGGAGAACTTGCGGTTTTTATACGATGATGTCGCTCAGAGCTCATGAAACAAAAATAGAGCCAACGCGTTAAAACTAGCTCATGAGACAAAGAAAAAAGAAGCTCAGTTCATTACGTTTGATTCTTCACCATGAAACGATAATCATATAAATCGGGGGCAAACATCACGCTAAACTTCTCAAACCCGTCGGCTAACGCGTGCTCAGTATTTTGGCTGCGTCCTGCAGCTCTATTCTTAGTTCAGAGAAGTCGAGGACAGCACGTCTCTCCGCCTGCTTCTCTTTTACATAACAGACAAATCCCTCCCGCATAAGCCTCACGGAATGGGCCGAGTCCTTTTCCTAGATTAATGGCGCTCAATGGCTGACGCACAACGTGTGCAGGCTGAACCTTTCAGGGAATTTGCTCTTCGATCGCATGTGCATATCTCGAAAACCAATAAAACATTTGATCACAAAGAAAAGACCTTACCGTGGAGTGCTTCCAGTAGAGGATGATCTCGGGGATGTCCTCCGCCTTCTCCTCCAGGGGGAAGTTGCTCCAGTCGCTGCTGCTGACGGTTATCATGCCGTTCTTGTCCATGCTTTAAAAAAAACAAAAAGATATGAGCCTCTGAGCTCAACAACCCAAGATCTCAGTGGAGGAAGCGGATGAATTAATGCGAGTGTGTACCTCTGGAGGGCTTTCTCCGCGTGCTGCGAGGAGATGTGCACGCCGAGGTCCTGAAGAGACTGCATGAACTCTCGAGGGTCAACGTGGCCTTGAAGAAGAGAAACAAAGATGTAAAAAAGGACCGAGTCTCTCAGCGCGAGGTGAAGCACAGACACACGACCCGAGGCCCTCGTACCCGTGTTCCTCCTGGTGAGGCTCTTCACCACCAGCTTCAGGTCCTTCTCGTAGTCCTGCAGGTAGTGAACAAACTCTTCAAAGTCCAGCTGGCCGTCGGAGGTATTTTCTTCTCTTTTCAAGGTTTTCTGCAAAAACAAATTAAAGAAAATACACCGTAAATTAAGACATGATGCTTATTTATAAAGACGATTAAGGGGATGGAGTTGAGTTTGAATCAAGGGGGACACATAATGACATTTAATTCCTGCAGGTGTGGCAATGCGTTTGACAGTTTAGAGAAAACCCACAGCACCACACGACATCTTGCACAGGTATGCAGGAAGAGTCGTCTCTGCTGCCAGATAGAAACACCCGAGTCTGTGGAACAGGTAAGATTAACTTCTGAAGTCTACTTCATGTCTGGCTGGGTTTCATGGCCCACTTGCCGAGCCAAAACGCTTGTGGCTTTCTCGAATGACGTCCATTCCTCCAGGACACGGAGAGGGAAGGAGGCCATTAGTCTATCTTTGACCTCGACTGCAGGACGACCTGCCAAAAGTTATAATCCACGCCTGAGTTTTAGGACCAGGACACCGCTGCCGATACCCGATCCAGCCACCAACATACGACTGGCCGCAGATCATCTGCCCAACATGCTGCTCTCCTTGTGCAACTACCTGCACATGCGACTTAAGGCGGTCACATTTTAAATAGTTACTATATATCTGTACAAAGTTGACATGTCCTTGTTCTGCCCTTTTGTAATCTGAGAGAGCGAGACATAGTTGACCTTAAGTCGTCACAACAAAATCAATAATGTTGATTTAAACTTCCTGTATTGCCATCAGTCAAACAAAACAGGATGAATCCCAGGAGAACAGTACATTTAAATCTTCTTTAAAAAAAAAAAAAAAAAACAGACACCTGGTCATTTCTTATAATGAAAAAAACATGTTTGCCTGAATCTTGTATTTGTCTTTTTTTAGTTGTAGTGCTTTTGTCTCATTTACAGCATTGAATTATATTTAAAGTGCAACATAATAAACACTAATACAATAAATGCAAGTAATGGTGTATAAAACACATTAAAATACTTAGAAAACATAAGTATACCAATTTACAGAACAGCTTTATAATGCATCAATAGTTTATCATTTTTACAAAAGTATAAAATAGTAAATTAATTTTCCTTTTTTTTTAACCAAAAAGAAAAGTTTAACTACGTAGATACATATTTCATTTTAAAGTAAACTGTTGCAGCAGGTGGCGTTAAATTCCTTGGAATAGCATAAATTCCTTTTTATGGTGGATTTTCACTCAATGAATGAAAGAGACCGTCTCTCGCGCCCAGTTTATACAATAGTATTTTACTTTGATTCTATATTTTCAAGTTTAATATTGTAAAATATCATTTAAAAAAATATATAAATTCATAATTTAAAAATGTTCTTGTGTATATATCTTCTTTTTTTTTACCGGAAGCCGGGTGAGTTTTTTTGCGGCCTCGTCGTGAGGCTTTTTTACCATTCGCACCACACGCGATCCGTTTAGCGAGCAAAAAGCAAAACCTTTTAAAATAAGTCAGTGACTGTCGGTGACTATTAACAGATTAAAACGTTGTCCTCACCTTCCGCCATCTTTTGTAGGCTGAAAACTCCTGAGAAGGCAGGAACACGCTGAGCTTGTTGAAGAGAGACTTTAGCTGCGACGGAAGCCCCTTGGACTCGAAACATTCCACCTCCACCGGGTCCGCGTTGGACACCGGCACGTAAAGGCACAGGCCGAGCATGTTTGGCGGCGGGGAGTCAATTTAAAATAACCTACAATAAATAAATAATAAATAGCAGACCGCGGTGGAGTTTCTTCTCCACGGGGGTAATACTGAAATGCCGGTAGCGGAGGGAAAACGCCGGCTTCTAAAGAATGCCGTGAAGGTCACGCCTCCTTCCCGGAACAGCCGCGTAGCTTTCACGTCATTTGCTGTCGGCCCGGCAACGTTGACGTCACTTTACTACCAGCCAATCGCCGAGGGCGCTCATTGATGGGGCTCGGTACGGTCCCGACCACACGGTCTATGATCCCGCCTTCCTCTCGTTCAAATGAATGGAGAGTAGTAAACCAATCCTGGCTCTCCTTTTATCCAGCATGTGAAGGTTTGGCCAATTGCATGTTCTGTTTCATTTAAAGTGGAGGAGAGGCGGAGAGGGTTTGCTTTGGCGGTTCAAGTGCATGCTCTTTTTACGTCGATATATTTATACACTTAAAAACTAAAAGTGCTATATAAATACAATTATTATTATTAAAATGTCTACATTTGTATTTATTATTATTATTATTGATATATTACAAATATTATATAAATGTATATATACATTTATAAATGAAAATATTAAGATACGATATTACTTTATTCATCCCCAGTGAGAAATTAAAACAATAAACACAAATTGATATATATATATATATATATATATATATATATATATATATATATATATATATATATATATAATGAACATAAACAATACAACATTGCTATAATATGAAATATGTATAGTATATATTTATTATTATATATACATAACATATATAAAAATAGAAGAAATAATGATATATACACAAAAATACAATATTAAAACATATATCAAATAAAACATACAACCTAAATTCTACAAACTAATAAAGCATAAGAAATATAGCTGTGCAATCATTTTTGTTCTCTCTTTTTTGCGTTCAACTTCCTTTAAAGAAACTAAACACATTAAATAGTCAAACAGGAAGAAGCTAATAGATGCATGTGTGTCTTTCCGTCTACGTGTCTCTCTGTGTTTATTTAAGAGAACAGTTTGTGTTCCCGGGGCAAAGGATTGACGGCGTGTTCAAACAACGCAGATCACCAACAAAGTGTCATTGATTAAATGTTGACACGCAGCAACATGATCCAGTTCTTCGTTCAGAAGAAAAGACACACTCAGGTGAGATGACACCTGTGAGGAGAAAAGACATTTAGTCTTTGATCCCCGAGTTTAGTATCTGTGAAACACCTTCATCATGTCATGTTCTTTCCAAGAGTCTTCCTCAAGAGTCCTCCTCCTCATGAGTCCTCTTCATCGTGAATCCTCTTCCTCAAGAGTCCTCTAACCTCGTGAGTCCTTTTCCACATGCATCCTCTTCCTCAAGAGTCCTCTTCCTCATGAGTCCTTTTCCCCAAGAGTCCTCTTCCTCATAAGTCCTTGTCCTCCTCACTGCTGACTCAGTTTATTGAGCCACTTGGATCGAAACCGGATTGCTCCAAAGAAAACTGGGTCCTGCTGAGAAGATGCTGAAGGAGCCACACACGCACACACACACACACTCTCACACACACACACACACACACATGCACACGTACACGTACACACTAGCTGTCGAGGAAATGTAGTGCATAATGAATACATTGTATTTTGATAGTACATTTAGCTACTTATACTTTACTGATGTAGCATGTTTTATTTGTTATATTAATGTAGCTTTTTGAATTGTATTTATTGTCTTTGTATCTGCTTTTTAAACTTGAATATATTATACATATTAATTTAATATTAATATATATTTGAATATTACATTATTATATATATATATATAAAATATATATATAATATAATAGTAATATATATACTAATATAATATATATTTATATATAATAATATAATGTTGATATATATATATATTCTATTAATAAATATTATATATTAATATAATATTATTATAATATGTGTGATAGATTTCTGTTAAAAGTTACTTAAAACACAAAAAGCAGGTATAAAAACAATAAATTCAATTAAAAAAGCTACATTAATATAAAAAAATAAAACATGATACTGTAACGTAATTCAGAATTGGCAGCCTGGAAGAGCCTCTACAATAATACAATCCACAGTCTGCTATCGTTCTCTCCTTTAGGGAGACGTTTATTCACTGATCAGAAGCAAAGTACAAACTCTCACCAGCGATTGAAATCACACCGGGGAGCTCTCCTCAACATGCAAGTCGAGGCCCAAAACACACTGTTCCCCAAATCAAGATTCAATCTTTAATACACAGATCTCGTCACAGGTCCATATCCCACTCCCTGACCTGTTTTTGTCTCTAGTCGCTCATGAGAATTCACTCCATCTTGACAAATTTCCCCTCGGGGATTAATAAAGTATTCATCTATCTATCTATCTTGTTAGGTTCTATGTGTTTCCTGTTTTATGTTGAAGTCTCTGTCTTGTTTCCTGTTTCCCTGCTCTTTCCTCCCTGTGCTTGTTTGATTGTTCCCTGATTGTTTCCACCTGTGTCTCGTTCCCGTGTGTATTTAGTCTGTGTCTTTCTGTGTGTCCGGTCTCGGATCGTTTTCGTTGATCAGTGGTGTGTTGTCCGTGTTCCTGTGTGGAATAAATCCGTTTTGTGCCAGAAACTCTTTGCGTTTGGGTCCTCTGTCACCACGATCCGTAACATATCTACTCCTACCCCCGGGTGGGGGCTGTCTGTTTGCCGTGCGCCCCCTCTTGGAACCTGGACATTACGGTCCCTTCAATAAATCATATTAATTCTAACAATACCTATATATGCTCGTGTGCGTCGCGGAGCATGTCGGGGCGAAATTCTCACAAGAACTCAAATATGCCCCGTTGGATATTAAAACACATTTGGGGGACTTGGTGAGAGAAAGAGTAACTTTTATTCTTATGTAAATACTTATGAATGAAAAAATTGTCTCCAGCAAAAAGGGCACTTTACTCATCCAGGGCAAAAGGGGCTGGTGCTTGAGCACCACTACGGCTCGATCTGTGCACGTGCCTGTGTATATATATATATATATATATATATATATATATATATATATATATATATATATATATATATATATATATATATATTTAACTCTACGGTTAACTGACACATTTTGAGGAAATCATCATTTATTTGTGGTTTTTGCATTGAAAAAATAATGTTTTCAATCAGCCAAAAGAATCGTAGTAATATTTAAATCTATACGTTTTCCTTGAACTTTAATAACTGACCTCAGTACTTCTTGCACCTCTGAATATTTGCCCCTGTGCTTTTTTCCCCTGCATCATCAAAGCTCTAGAAATGTTGACATCACGTACGCCAAGGTTTTAAAGTCCAACACATGATGGTGAGGCTGCTTCTGTTTTCATTGTTCCTGTTCTTGTTGTTGTTGACGTCTGCGAGCAGTACTTTAACCTGCAGGAGCAGACTAACAGTCCCTATCGGTGGGGGTTTCCAGGTGAGAGGGGCTCACCTCTTTATGGGCCTAAGGAGGTTGTTGTTGTGTCTTATCACAATGTTTACTCCCTTTAGTGTCAACTCCCTCTTCATCAACCAATCAGAGGATGCGATGGAGCTCATAATAACACTGTAAATATAATATGTGTTGTTATTAAAGGACTTGTTTAGGACTGAAGTATCAATTTCAATTCAATTCAGTTTATTTGTATAGCCCATTTTCACAAATTACAAATTTGTCCCAGAGTGTTTTACAATCTGTACACAAAGACATCCCTGCCACAAAACTTCACATCAGATCAGGAAAAACTCCCAAATAACCCTTCACGGGGAAAAAAGGAAGAAACCTTCAGGAGAGCAACAGAGGAGGATCACTCTCCAGGATGGACAGATGCAATATATGTAATGTGAACAGAAGGAATCATTATAGACAAATTAAAACACAGTAACAGACAGAGTGTATGAATATTTGGTCATAGGCATATTCCACGATCCATCAGGCAGATGGAGGTAGAGAGGAGGGGTGGGCGGAGTCTCAGCAGGGCCATGGCATAGTTGGTAGTAGTCATATTCCACGATCCAGACCTCGGTGATCCATCAGTCCGATGGACCCTATGAGACGTGAAGTCAAAAGGACTCTGGGGAGAAAGCAGAGTAATGTGTGATTGAGAGATGAAAATGCACCCGTAATGAGAGAGAAAAGAGGAGAGTGGTGCTCAGTGTATCCTAAACGTTCCACAGCAGCCTATACGCCTATAGTAGTATATCCAGGGGCTGGACCAGGCAAACCTGATTCAGCCCTGACTATAAGCACTATCAAAGAGGAAAGTCTTAATTCTACCCTTAAATGAGGTGACTGTGTCTGCCTCCCGGACTGAAATTGGAAGCTGGTTCCATAAAAAAGGAGCTTGATAACTGAAGGCTCTGGCTCCCATTTTACATTTTAAGACTCTAGGAACTACAAGTAGCCCCGCATTTAGTGAGTGCAGCTCTCTGGTCGGGCGATACGGTACTACCAGCTTTTTAAGATATGATGGTGCATCACCAATTAAGGCTTTGTAGGTTACGAGAAGAATTTCAAGTGATTCTTGATTTTACGGGGAGCAGAGCAGCTAGTGCAGGAGTGATGTGATCTCTTTTCTTAGTTTTAGTGAGAACACAAGCTGCAGCATTCTAGATCAACTGGAGGGACCTAAGAGACTTATTAGTGCAGCCTGATAATAAGGAGTTGCAGTAATCCAGTCTCGAAGTAACAAACGAGTGAACCAGCCTGATTGTGACTGTTTTTTCTAATATAACGTATATGAAAGAATGCAGTCCTTGAGATTTGTTTTATGTGGGAGTTAAAGGACAAGTCCCGATCAAAGATAACGTAGAGATTCTTGACAGTGGTGATGGATGCTAGAGCAATGCCATCTACAGAAACCACATCACCAGATAATTGATCACTGAGGTGCTCAGGGCCGAGTAGAATTACTTCAGTTTTGTTTGAGTTTAACATCAGGAAGTTGCAGGTCATCCATGTTTTGATGTCTTTAAGATATGCTTGAATGTTACTGAGCTGGTGGGACTCCTCTGGTTTTATCGATAGATATAGTTGAGTATCATCTGCATAACAATGAAAGTTTATGCCGTGTTTCCTGATAATATTGCCCAAAGGAAGTATGTATAAGGTAAATAAAATTGGTCCAAGAACATAACCTTGTGGAATTCCGTGACTAACGTTGGCGGTTATCGAGGCTTCATCCTTTACAAATACAAACTGAGATCGATCTGATAAATAGGATTTAAACCAATTTAGTGCGGTTCCTGAAATGCCAATCGACTGCTCCAGTCTCTGTAATAGGATGTCATGGTCAATGGTGTCGAATGCAGCACTAAGGTCTAACAAGACCAGTACAGAGATGAGTCCTTTATCAGCACTAAGGTCTAACAAGACTAGTATCAGTATCTGATGCTATAAGAAGGTCATTTGTAATTTTCACCAGTGCTGTCTCGGTGCTGTGGTGTTTTCTAATTCCTGACTGAAACCCCTCAAATAAACTATTATAATGTAAAAAGTCACACAACAATACAACAAAACAATAAGTTATTGTTTACTTTCTTGTTAGTATCTCATCTCCACCAGCCACAGTCACGACAGCTGGGATTTCAAAGAAAAATATTATTATAAAATAATTAGTAATGCCCACATTAATGAACTAAATACCTATTTATAATGTTAAAAAAGCTTAAAATGTCCTGAATATTTTTTTCGGTACTTTCACCTTCTTATGATATAACAGAATATAATAGATATGTACAATATATATTTAAAATCAGGTTAGCAGCAATAAATAAAGTACCTAACGTAAAAAAAGAAGTAAATAAGTAATAGTGAATAAAGACAAATGCAAATCAAAGCTATATACATATACAATTAAATGTTGTTTTAAATATATATATATATATATATATATATATATATATATACTACGAGCCTATGACTACTACCACTATTACTAATATACAGTTAGGTGCTGCACTACAGTCGATATATAAGTTAAATATCAATAGTTTTAGTCTTTTTTTCTTCGTGATCTGCTTCCCTCTGCTGGATGAACAAACTCACCTAAAACTCGACTTTTTAATAATTAAATACTTAAAGACATACTGTTCAGAGTATAATTGTTGTTATCTATTAAATGTTTTACAAATTTAGTTTGATTAATTTGTGCTTGATAGTTTAACTATCGCACAAAATAAACAGCGATTATTTAATAATTAACAATCAACATTTTAGTTTCATATTTCATAATCTATAACAACAACTGTGAAATGTTTATTTTTTTGTCCAGGGAATTAACAAGTTCATTGAGTGAACTGCCAGGTTAATGCCACACGGTGTCGCTGTTCACCTATTTGACTGGCAGCGGTAAAACTCTTTAGCGGGAGTTAAAGAGCTGCCAGTCATGTTACCAAACGTGAGCGCGTGAGAAACCGGAAGTTACATTTTTGTAGTATCGTAGAAAATATTTGTCTTTAGTAAATAGAGTATCCAATAAGAGTACACATACTATTAATTAATACAAAGTTAAACGATTCAGACATTTGAGTTGTGACATCTTTGTTGGTTCATATAATTTAATATAATTCTATTTTTTGTATAAATTCTTTACATATATGTTTTTGTATATTTTATGCATTTTTAAAAATATTGTATTATTGCAATTATTATTATTATTATTATTTTCCAACACCGCTTTATGTTTATTATTAATGTGTAAAAGTCAGATTTTAGGCTAATTCCTGTCACTTTCGTTAAACAGACTCGTTGAATTCCTTTTTTATTCTGAAAATAAAATGACCACCGGAAGTGGCGCGATGCGCTCGCTCTCTCTATCTCGCTCTCCGCTAGCTTGATGCTACTGAGCGTAAAGTTCCTCCTCCTCCAGTACCGAGTGAAACGGACCAGTTAAAGTCTTTTTCCCCCGTCATTGCGTGTCGTGGAACCGCTGCCGAAGGAGCCGAAATGTCTCCCGGTAAGTCCCTACGTCACTTTTAAAACCCAAAAGAACTACAAACGTCAGTTTTTATTTATTTATTTTTTACTATGAACGTTATTTGTTTCTTCTTCGGAAACACACGGATTTTTTTCCTCCAGGTTTCTGCACTGAAGAAGCGAAGCGCGCGTGACACCCGTTAAAAGTATCAAGCAGAGCCTCCGTGCTGCGTTCTTCTTCTGTGGTTTCTAGCTTGATGCTCGGACGATGGCGTTCTTCGTGAAAAAGAAGAAATTCAAGTTCCAGACGCAGCTTACGCTGGAGGAGCTCACGGCGGTGCCGTTCGTCAACGGGGTTCTGTTCTGCAAAATGAGGCTGCTGGAAGGGGACTTTGTGGCCACTTCTTCCAGGTAAACAAAGCGAACGCACCTCGGCTATTACTTTATTTAAAATAACAAAAAAAATCAAAACATGTTGGGATAAAAAAACAACTTTAGTAACCATATATAATACAATATGTGTTGAAAAACTACTTTTAAAGTATATAACGTGTCAATACACTAACGACATAGTTACATAAATGCACTATAATTAGAGAATTTTTAAAGTTTGTATCACTTTTTCACAAAAATGCATTTATGTATATTGCCATTTTCTAACTACTATGATTTTCCTGATACAATGATCATAAAGGATTTCTTATGTTTTAGGTGACTAAATGCTTTGCTGTTTGTTGTTTTTAAAGTGCTTTTTGTTGATCTTTGTAGTGAATTTATTGAGCTTTCTTATAGTTTCCCAACCCCTAAGGTGGTTTAATAATCTCCTTTATGGTTCCTATATTTGTGGCATGTTTTATTCCAGTAAACACAGTGATTTTGCAGGATATATACAGGATTTCTTGTGTTTTTAGCAGGTGGTTTGGTTTCTTTCCCCTTTCAATGTGACTAAAGTCTAAAGACCTTCACAGTTGCATCTTCCATAAAGTCATTGTTATTGATTTGTTGGGATCAAAGTACTTCAGCTCCACATTACTCCAGTTTCTCTGCAGGCACATCTTAGATGCAGGCTGTTGCCACATTCAGAGGCCTCTCTGTGTATCTGCTTTGGACAACCAGACTAAACACGACTCGGAACCAGTTCCCGCCGGTCCCACGAGCTCTGAAATCGCAATACAAATAAAACATTTTAAACCTTAAAAGTCGGCCCAAATTATGCCAGATGCTGAAGATTTGCTCGATTAAAAACCTTGAGATTAATCTCCCTGGACTTTTAATAGAATCAGTTTCTCTGTCTCCTTATTTTTCAGATGAGATTATTGGGCCTTGAAAGCCTCTTCAGATGTAAACGTTTGCTTAAAGATAAAGTCGCTGTGATCATCTGGAGATGCTTTGACCTCCGGTAAACCTTTTGTGTTGAGACATGACCCGAAAAAACCCTGTGACCACGATGTCCCAAAACGTTGTGGACAGTTTGTTTTCAAAGTGAACTTCTTCTTCTTCGCTACCGTTTCCAGAACAGGGATCTACGAACGCTGAAGCCTCTGATTTCTTTCCTTCATCAAAAGCCACTTTAATGAACTTAAAGGGGCTTAAAGTGCATCTATAGAGCTATGTGTTGCCCTGTTTTGGGTCCTCAAGAGTCCTCTTGAGTTCTCATCCTCAATAGTCCTCTTCCTCAAGAATTCTCATCCTCAATAGTCCTCTTCCTCCAGAGTCCTCTTCCTCATGAGTCCTCTTCCTCGTTAGGCCTCTTCCTCGTGAGGCCTCTTCCTCATGAGTCCTCTTTCTCGTTAGGCCTCTTCCTCGTGAGTCCTCTTTCCTGTGAGTCCTCTTCCTCGTGAGTCTTCTTTCTCAAGAGTCCTCTTCCTAAACCTGCTTAATAAGCTAAATTCAGAGATTACAAAGGATTTGTTCAGTTTTAATCTAAACTAAACTAACCTCAACTTGTTAAACAACGTGAGGTGTTTAATGTATTTTACTGTAGAGAGAATGTGGATTTCTTCCCCTCACGTCTGTTGAGTTAAAGACGCGTCACGATGTGTTCAGGCAGGCCCGTGAATCTCCAAATAGTCTAACAGACGATCCCTCGGAGGTCGAGCGAGGCAGAACCAAAGAACCGCAGATGTTTAGACCCACGGCCAACCATTTCTTCATCGTCTCCATTCAAAATAAATAAGTTATAAACTGAGGACGGATGAAGATACTGGAGGGCTGAGCAGTGACTCATCCGGTGGATCCAGACCTGCAGCTCGGAAAGCTTATTTTTGGATGAAATGACAACGTGTGAACGCTGATGAACGATCACCCGTCTGCAGCGTTATTTAAAGCCTCTTTTAGCTCGTTGTTTTGGTTTTAATGCTCATTCATAGTTCATGCTGACTTCTTGCACTTTGACTTCTCTTCTTCTTCGAAGGCTTTCATTTAGTTTGAATATCTATTCGGCGGCTAACGGAATAACGGAGTTTGCGAAACGATCAACCAACAATCAAGTTCACGCAGTCCGTCGTACGTCTTGGATTTGCGTCATAGTTTCCACAATATTCAACCCTTTGTTAGTAACTTTTTTATAGAATGCTTTTAACGAGGCTGGTACGGTCATGGAAAACCTGGAAACGTCATGGAATTTAAAAATAGTTATTTCCATGCCTGGAAAAGTCCTGGGAATTTTTTTTTGGGGGAGTCCTGGAAATATGTTATATTCACATGTTCATTTACGCTGACTTTTAAATAATTAAATTTCATGTTTACCGAGATTTCAAAACATATTTGGTTATGAAAATGTGTTTTAAAGTCCTGGAAATTTGATTAATTTAAAATTATTGTAAAAGTAATGGAAATGTCGTTAAAAGTCCTGAAAAAGTCCTGAACAGTTGCTTTAAAGTTCGGACAAGTCATGAAAAGTCATGGAAAGTTGGTTTAAAATCATGGCAAGTCATGAAAATGGGGTTAAAGTCATGAAAAGTTGGTTTAAAGTCATGGAAATGTATTTGTCAACATGTTTATGAACCCTGTTTTAATACTTTCTTCATGGCCTTTGTGACTTTTGCCCGTCCTCTTCCAGTCTGACGTTGGTATCGATGTTGTCGCTCTAACACGCAGCGATCATTAAACCGCCGGTCGCTTTAACTGCACGGAGCCAAAGTCTGATTCACGTTCCTGAGCATAAGCATCTTTTTCTTAGTTTCGGTGCGTGAACTCTGATCTCTCTCACGTGATGTTATTGTTTCTCCATCCTCGTAAACAAGTTTTGTTGATCTCACTGAAACTCTTGAGGAACACAACAACCCGTCCAAGGCCTCGTCCTCCTCTCTGGGGGTTAGATAACCGCCTCCCTCCCTCGCTCCACATCTCCGTTATCATCTCCGTGACTGAGCACAAGGCGCTCTCAGAGGACGGGGCGCCGGCACAGGGAGGCTCCTCTGAGATTAGCGTTATGTCACACGGCCGACAATCACGGCCTTTGTGCGACGGGGGCCCGGTCTGGTTGTGCGTCGGGAACATTTGGGGGTGGAGGAGGGAATTAACGGCGATATTAAGCAGCGGATCATCCCAGTCCCCCGTCGGCTTGGATCACATTACCCCCCCCTCCTCCCCCTCCCTCACCTCATCAGGTTCGGGCGCCCTGAGAAGAAACTCCCTGATCCCCTCAAATCTGAGCTGGAGGCAGCCGGTGAACGTTCCCCCGAGGGTCTCCTGGTGGGTCTGGAGGCTGAAGACGACAACACGGCCTCCCGCGGTTCAGTTTGAGGAACACGATCTGATCCCACGACTTTAAGGACCCGTCGGGGTTCGTGACGCTCTCGCTGCAGGATTTCAGTTGAACGTGATGGTTAATGTCGAGTTCCTCATGAGAACCAAAACACAAATGTTTTAGGACCAAACTCACACAGAACATCAGTTCTGATGCCTCATATTGATAAATAATAATAGACCCTGATGAATACACATCTGTCTAGTTCTGCCGTTTGCCTATCAGCACCACAACAAAACAAGAGCTGCACATTCTTAATAAATATATATCGGCTGATTTGAGATCTGGAGTTTCATTTCATTGGAAAAGCTCCACGAACATCTGGAGTCCTCCCGCAGTTTGGCAGAATACTTTTTATTTGTTGCAGTGATGCACAAGTTCAGAATTTTCTTCATCTCTCTCTCTCTGTCGCCCTTCTCTCTCTCCTCCTTCTCTCTCTGTCTCTCTCCCTTTCATTATCCTCTCTCCCATCCCTCTCTCTCTTTCCCTCTCTCCCTCCGAGTCCCTTTCCCTTTCTCTCTCTTCTCTCCCCATCTCTCTGTCGCTCTTCTCTCTCTCCTCCTTCCCTTTCTCCTTCTCTCCTCTCTCTGTCTCTCCCTCCTCCCCCTCTCCTCCCTCTCTCTCCCCTCCCTCTCTCTCCCTCTCCCCTCCTCCCTCTCTCTCTCCCCCCCCCCCTTCTCTCTCATTGTTTTTTAAAGGTTTACAATTTGAAACGCAAAGCCAGACCCACAACAGCCTGTTTCTGGTGTTTCTGGTGCGTTGAGAAGTTTCTTTTGATGTGAGGAACGAGAGCTGAGGAAAGAAGACGAGAGAAGAGTTCTGACCGTACTTAAAAGGTCAAGAAGAGAAAAGAAAAAATACAGGAATGTTGGAGCAGCTCCGAGGCCAAAGACACCGGAGAGGACGGTGTGATGGAGGACAGGAGGACACGCATGGATGCAAAGCATCATGGGGTATCACAGGGTCAAATGAGGACAACCATTTATTTGTTAACCTCAGCGATGATTAATTAAAAAAAATCAAGTACGCATTTAGCTCTTTAAGGGAAACGCCATGTTTTTATGTTTTAAGTGCCGAAGAGTTTATTTTGTAACCGTCCAGTATTGAAGGAGAAGGCTGCAGACGGGTGCTCTGATGACATTCATGGAAACGGGAGTGAGAGTTCCACAGAGGAGCGTCTCCATCGGAGGACAGACTAAGTAGATTTGCATTTATAGATTTTTTTTTTTTTATTAAGAGCTGAATGTTTACGCAGGATTTCCGGACGAGACTTCTTCGAAATAGGAAACGGACTCGGATCAAGAGCAAGGTGAAGAAACACGTCTTTCCTTAATGATATTAAATACTGACCACAACAATAACTTTAATGGACGAACATGTGGCGGTTTCCAAAGCAGTCACTTACACACATGGGAAACACCCTTCACGTTAAATATCTTATTACACATAACTCGTGCTTTGTTTTGAGTTCTTATAGCCCAGCAGATGAGGTAAACCATCCTGGAAGTGGTTAGAAAAGAAACATTTAAATGCCTGTAGTTCAATAACGACTCGTAAACACTGCATATTCAAACGCATTTGTGATTTATGTTGTTTGTATAAACCTATTAAGTTAATTGGACTCTTGTTTTTAGGCTTTTCTCTCAGTGAAGTTAAGGAGCAGATGACTCGGCAGGTTATAAAATACCGGGATGTCCCTTAAACCTCACCAAGAATACTTTTAATACCGGAGTCCGACACAGAACTCATGAGTCACTTTGTTGTTCACGGGTTGAGTGTTTCAGGATGAAGTTCTTCGGGACTCTAGTCCAGAAGAAGTCCCCCAGGAACCTTCTGGGTGGAGTTGGCGGAGCTCCCAGCTCTTGACTGGTTTGGATGGTTGTGAACATTCTCATTTGAAGTTGATCTCAAGTACGACCCTTTTTATTCCTTCTTTCATTGGTATAAAAGGAGTCGATGACGTGCACCAAATGTCTCCGGCCGGCGTGACTCTTGAGTCCTCTCTGGGAACCCCCGTGTTTCATCGTGTTTCATGGCGTTGCTGTTGTTCATCTCTGCGGCACAAAGGAGCCGCTCTCTCCAGTCTTCTGGGGTCGAACCCGGCGGCACAGAAGTCATTAACCTCGTATCGTGGTGATGTAAGCTCCTCATCTTCTTCCCTGAGTGTCTCCGGGCTGTGATGGAAACACCAGTTCTTTTAAAGTATTCCTCCACCTTTTGTCCTCCGCAAACCGCTGACTTCATGAAGCTCAGTTTATACTCGCCGTAGTGAAGCCGACGCGAGGCGCTATTTGGTCGCGCGCCTCCATGAAGTTGTGTAACTTGGCGATCATGTGACTGTCACAAATAGTTCTCTGATAACAACCTATTTATATGTTTGGGGGTGATACAAAGACACATTCACCTTTTAGATGCTTTAGAAACATATTTATGCTTTTGATACTTGACTTATTTCTTGTATAAAAGGCAATAAAGTAAGTTTATGACATGAGTTTACAGCTAATTACAATCACTCCTCGTCATTGTGGGGCTAGTTTGTGGAGCTTTACCCCCCCCCCCCCTCCCTATGCGTCATATGTTTAAGCTGCATTCTCTCTCCTGACCACCAGGGGGCGACTCCTCTGGTTGTATAGAAAGCTATGCTTCATGTGTTAAAGCTGCAACTCTCTACTGACCACTAGTCTGCCCCCCTGACTATTAAAGTCAGTAGTAGAATTTAAAAAAGCATCCCATCCCAATCGCCCCATGAGTGTTGGAGTTCCTTTCACAGGTTTTGTCAACAAAGTACTCAAAGCACCTTTTCAGGCAAAATGTACCTGTAGAAGTGTTGCTGCGAGAGCGTGACTCAAGTCACCCTGTCGGATGTCCGGCCTGCGAGCGAGGAGACCAGAGGAAAGGAAGAGACCAGAGGAAAGGAAGGAAGGAGATTGAGGGGAGAGTTGGAAAACTCACCGACAAGAGCTTCTTCTCAACAGCTGTTTCCTGTTTTTCTCTTACTTTTCCAACAGGGTGTATTGTGTGTGTGCATGTGTCAGTGTGCATGTGTGTGATGCGGGGGTGTTTTGGAAATTATTCCTCTGGTATCTGTCCAGGTGATCAAAATGTATCTTCCTCCATACTGGGGAATGCTGGTGACGTTGATTGTGAGAACCCCTCAGTCTACAGTATAGACATCTATGCTTCATGTGTTAAAGCGGCATTCTCTCTACTGACCACCAGGGGCGACTCCTCTGGTTGTATAGAGGTCCATGCTTCATGTGTTAAAGCTGCGTTCTCTCTCCTGACCACTAGGGGGCGACTCCTCTGGTTGTATAGAAGCCTATGCTTCATGTGTTAAAGCTGCGTTCTCTCTACTGACCACCAGGGGGAGGCTCCTCTGTATGTTGTATAGAAGTCTATAATCTTGACAGCCCTTATCGGAGGTTGATTGGCGATCTATTCAAGGTCACGTCTACAAATGGTTGTTCAAAGGCCATTTGCGTCAGCAAGTATCGACCCTGTGACCTTTTGAGGGTACGGGAAAGAAATATGCTCCCTGACCCCATCGCCCCCCTGCAGGATCCGACTGCTTCCTCAGCACTCTGCTCTCGGCCCTGTTTATCTGAGCCCTGGACGCGAGCGACCCCGGGATCGGCACGGCGGCTGTTTGTGTTTCTGCCGTGGGCGCCCAGGAGCCGCTGCCAGGATGGCAGATAAGGATCCCATAGTGCTGCATTGCTGACACGTTGAGTCATCACTAGGGCCCCTGGGGCTGGGAATCAGGGATTTCATGTGTACTTTTCAGGCTTTCTGATAACTTTCAAGTCTGCAGATCATAACTTTTACTTTGTCTTCTTCACAGTCCGGATCGTCTTTGTTGTGTTTGCTTCGTTTAGGTTCTTTACAAAAGGCTTTTAAAACACAGTCAAAACATCACAAATTACTGGACAGTTTTAATAACCTTTACTGCCAGATTCAAGTTTTCTTCTTCTTTTTTTTTGCAGAAGGGTCAAAACAAATCTGATTCCAGATCCTCTAAACTTCAGCTCGGCATGAAACAATTAACTTAAATGGGAGTTTTTTCCGAGGAGCAGCTGATTAGTCTATCAGTTTGAGTCTATTAGCGCACTTAAAGCAGAGATTCAAAGTAAAACAAATCCTAAAAAGTAAACAATTCAGTTTTTAACGTTTCTTTGACGTAAAAAAAAGCTACAAACGCCTTTTTTTTCTGATTTGAAAAGAAATTGGTCGATCCTTGCAAAAAAAATGTACCTGTCAGACATCGATAATATTTCTTTCAAATGTTCTGGCCGACAACAAAGATTCACGGACTAAAACATGAAATGGAAAAACGATCTAATTTAAAGACTTGGAAAAGAACATTACAACAACAAAACAGCATCCTAAAGAGCTTTAAGAAATTATGAATTAGACAAATCAAAAACAGCTGGAGGAGAAAGTAAAGAGTTTGTTATTTCTTTTCAGTTTTTAAATCTTATGATCTTGGTTCTATCTTGGGTGGCCTCGCGGGTTCTCACTCAGCATAAAAGCCTCTTTGTTTCCTGTAAATCTCCCAAAGTACTTGACTTTGAGTCTTTCTCTTCCAAATTAAGAAACACTCTCTCCCTTTTCTTCCTCTTAGCTCCACTGTTTCTTTTAAGGGAATAAATCCTCTCTTCCTCTGCTCGTGTTTGCTTTTCTTTCCACTTTCCTCATCTACTCCGGTTATTATGTAGTCACGGGATTACTGTGTAGTCACAGAATTGTTATGTAGTCGCGGTATTACTGTGTAGTCACAGGATTTTTATGTAGTCACAGGATTATAATGTAGTCACAAGATTTTTATGTAGTAACGGGATAACTATGTAGTCACAAGGTTATCATGTAGTCACAGGATAATTATGTAGTCACAAGATTATTACATATCGTATCAGTGCAGATTGTAAAACCCACAGTCAGATTTGTGATATTGAGCTATATGAAATAAATTGGATTTACTCACAGCATTACTATGTAGTTATGCAATTATTATGTAGTCACAGGAGTGCTATGTAGTCATGGGATTATTATGTAGTCATAGGATTATTATGTAGACACAGGATTACGTTGTTCATCTCTCGTTGTCTTTATCGGCCTTTGGCTCTTAAATATTCATGTCATTGTTGATGATGGAGGAACTTGAGCCTGTTCTACGTTAGCTTACATTTACTTTTCAAGCTTTTGGGGGCGATTTCTATTTATGGTTCTGAGGCCGAGCTCATTTTTGTCACCTTTTTTTTTTTTAATGAAGCTTTTGTTGTAACAATGAATAAAAAGTTAGACGTTATTGAGTCTTGCTTTTCCCTGAGCTTGTGTGTGTTTATGGTTCTGCTCCGTTTCCAGCTGTCGGAAAATCATGTTTGGGGTGGAAGCAGTTTCTCTGCTTGAAACGCACCACTTTGGGTTCAAACTGTCGCCCGTGGGACAAATGTGGGGAAAAGAGACGTCACACAACGGCAGCCTTTGTTTTTGTAATGACGCCGCCCCTCAGCCCTCTTGTTTGTGTGGCTGTCGACTGTCACTGAGTTTGCCCCTGAGCACAGTGCTGCTTGTCTTTATGTCTTTTGTGGGGACTTTACGCAGCGATAAAGACGTCCAAAACATCTGAACTGGATAATGTGAATCTCCCATGAAGACTGCTTGTGTTCTATATAGAGATACTCTGATCAGGTTTTTTGCTGCCGATCACTGAAATCAGTATCTGCCGATCTGATAATACCGATCACTGATCACAATGTCGATTGAAGCATTCTATTTATTGTGTTGCATTATTTATTAAATGATTTATTCTTAACAACATTAGTTTTGTATTTTAAGTATTTCAATTACGAGACAAGAGAGTATCATGAATTGACAACCATTCGTTTTAATGCAGGGAACGTGCAACATTCCAGTGTAGAACCCCTAAATGCAGACCGTCGGGATGCCCGGTGCGGTGCGGAGGCCCTTGTTGGTCTCGCCCCTCTGGCCCCGTAAACCTCCATTCGCCCCCCCGCTTGTCACTGCCCCTTCGCGGGGGGAGGGACGGGCGGGCGCACCCCTCTGTGCGGCTGCCGGTGGACTCGACCGTCTCCTGTACTGCCCGCGTCAAACGTCAAACGAGTTCATGGGAGCGTCAGTGGGGGCCCTAGGTTGGTGATCGGGGGAGACCAGGGTGGGTTTCGGCCGGGACCTTCCTCCACCGTACCCGACGAACCAGATGGGACGGCGCCTTATTCGACCACGAACCAGATGGGGCCGCGCCTTATTCGACCATGACCTCAGATCAGACGAGACAACCCGCTGAATTTAAGCATAAAGCATATTACTAAGCGGAGGAAAAGAAACTAACAAGGATTCCCTCAGTGATCGTGGTTACATGCATTCGAATAACTGGCTTAGTCGGACTGAAATCGAATTATCCGTTTCATGTAAACACCTTTGTTCGACTATGTGCGGTCCGACTACGGTCCGATTAACACCCCTGGATTACTCGATCCGATGCGGTTGATAATCTAACTATCGCGGCATGTAGCGGTGAATTGGATTAGGAACCGGACTTTGCCCATGCGCACGCAAGCGCAACGAGTATCACCACCAGCATCACAACGAGTTGCAGGGCTCTCATGTCTCATGCATGTCGGTCTTAACTCCTGCACTCCCGCCACACATCGTATTTCTTCACGGTGAAAACAACTCTCGGCTATTTAATGTTTTAATGTGCCGCACCACCAACATGAGCTGGTCCCGCCGCTGTCCCCGTGGAGAAAACAAACGCTCCTCTGGAGGTCTGCTGTGAGGTGTCGCTTATCAGCCAATCAAAAAAAGGAAATGGGCTAAACAACAGCCAATGAGAAAAAAAATGTTGTATCTGGGTAACATTTAATCCAGCAACCAATGAACCAATGTCTTCATAACTTGAGCCCTGGAGTTGTAATGAAATCAGCGCCACCTGTCGTATCGGAGGTGACATGCTTTCGGCCAATGATTTGAATTACTCACTGCCATGTATATTGAGATAATAGCAGATCCCCCACAAGATAGCATCCGACTAAAGCAAGATTCGAATTATACCATCATGTAAACGCACTGACTAGCGGCGAGCGAAGAGGGAACAGCCCAGCGCCGAATCCCCGTCCGACGGGCGGATTGAGGACATGTGGCGTATGGAAGATCGCTTGCCTGGTGTCGCTCGGGGGCTTGAGTCCTTCTGATCGAGGCTCATCCCATGGATGGTGTGAGGCCGGTAACGTCCCCCATCGCGCCGAGTCGGGTTGCTTGGGAATGCAGCCCAAAGTGGGCGGTAAACTCCATCTAAGGCTAAATACCGGCACGAGACCGATAGTCGACAAGTACCTTAAGGGAAAGTTGAAAAGAACTTTGAAGAGAGAGTTCAACAGGGTGTGAAACCGTTGAGAGGTAAACGTGTGGGGCCCGCGCAGTCTGCTCGGGGGATTCAACTCGGCGAGTCAGGGACGCCGCTCTGTGCGTGAGGATCCCCTCGTGGGACCTCTGCACTCAGTTGGCAGACCCTCGCCGTGCACATTCTCTCTGTTACGCCGCGCCGCGACCGGCTTCAGGTCGGCTTGGAAAGGCTCGTGGGCTCCGGTTGTTACAGCACAAGCTTCTTTTTTTTAAAGAATCATTTCTTACCATTGGCGGCCTGAAATGCCTATCTCTAACATTTTATTGAAACGTCTCTGATAGTAGTTCTCGCAGATTTTATATCATTTGATCGGCCAAGTTTGATCGGCCGTGTTGAGAACGCCGATCTAAACCGCTAATGGGAATATCGGCCGATATGGACCGGCACCGATCAGATCGGAGCATCCCTAGTTTTATAAGCAAACTGTGAAACCGGTTGGAAAACTCCTGTTCTGAAACGTGAAGTTCAGAATTTACTAAATGAAGATCATGCTGTATATGAAAGTGTTAATATTTTTCCGTTGTGTCCAGTTGCAACCAGACAAATCGAGACTTCCTTGGTCTTGCACGAGTCCTGCGTCGGCTTCCCGCTCTGCATGTGATACAGATCCCGATGTGGATCTGGTTCGGATCAGAAACGGCGTGGGTCCTTTCAGTTTTTTCTGCTGTTGACACAAAGCGGTTCCGATTTGAGTCCCATGTGGGAGGTAAACGTCAGAGTTTAGATAATCAGACTGACGACTTATGCATTGTTTTATGTCTTCTTATGCATATTTAACGAGAGCTTGACATCCAAGTTTTTAATTGCCAGCGGCTGCTTCTCTGCAATAAATAACGTGTTCCATTTGTGAAGCTGACTTTTTAAAACATATTTCAAACCCGGCATCGGTTCGATCTCCAGCTTGCGTGTTCGTTACCTTTTGCCACATTGCGTCATATTTTGTGCTTTTTTGCGGTCAGTGGAATTTTGTGATAGTATTTTATATATATGTATATTTTTTTTATGATTTTGGGTTGGTATCGGATGCGAATCTGGTTCCCATCAGGAGCAGCGTGAGTCCATGCAGGTTTTTTGGCTGTTGACGCAAAACAATCTGAGAGGCAAAACTCAGTTTTGATAATCAGTGCAAATACAGCCATATAACACATCTTCATCCTCCTCCTCCTCCTCTTCCTCCTGCACAACACAAACCCTAAAACACACAAGAGTAGAAAGAGTGAACATGAGAGACACAAAGGTTGCAGGTGAGATTAAAAACCAGCGCCGGACCGCCTTGTAAACACGTCCAAAGGGCTGAAAGAGAGACTCTGAGCGAGCGCCTCCTCCTCCTCCTCCTCCTCCTCCTCCTCCTCCTCCTCCTCCTCCTCCTCCTCCTCCTCCTCCTCCTTCTGCTGGCCGAGCGTCAGTGGGTTTTGAGGAGTGTGAGGTTTCCATGGCGGCTGAACAAAGCCATCTGGACTGAGGAATGTGGTTTGGAAACGCTCCCCGATATACACTGGTGGACCAATGGGGTCCTGATGAGAGCTTGTACTCTTCTGGGAACCAGGGAATCCTCCGTTTAGTAGGTTTAGGATCAGATCAACAAACATCATTTGGGTTTTTTTTTTTTAATTTATGTTGTCTGGATAAATTCCTATTATTATTATTAGTAGTAGTAGTAGTAGTAGTAGCATTTGTAATTTAAAGAGACTCTTGTAAACAAAGAAAGGTTATGTTTACCACCTTGTTTTTGTTCTTGTTCTCCTCCTCCTTCTTCTTCCATCGTAGATCACATGACTCCATTGGTAGGACATGCAATAGTGTGAAAAGGTCAAAGTAAAAAGGGTTTTCATTAAGTACATACTGGGAGTTAATAATTATTTTTATGATAGTCAAATCATAACTGTCACAAATGTTTAGTTCAAAGGGCCCAACGTGTGTTTTTAAATTGATCCCTCACTATTCCATTTATTATAATATCAAAAGGAGAAAAGCGATGCAACTTCATTCGAGGGGCTGTAAACATCACATTTCTTCAATGTTTTTACTTGCAAGTGATCAATCCGTTATCAGAATTAGTCATCAAATGGTGTTTATTGGAATATAATGAATTATATCAACCCCATATAATAATTATTACACAGCACTTTTCAAACAAAGCTTTACGTGGTCGAATTGGGATTAAAACAACGGAGACTTCGTTGTACAAACGAAGCAAAACAACTTTGCCTAATGTTCATAATTATAAGGCATTCGCTCTGATTATTGGGACACAATTTAAAAAGTGATGCAGAAAGATTGAACTGGTAGAAATCACACAGCAAGTTGTGGAGAGATGGTGGATAATAGAGACTGTGATGGGGGGGGGGGTGGTTGAGGGTGTGAGGAGCAGCTGCTGCCAGTGTTTGTGTGTGTCTCATTAGCACCTTCTGTCCCACACCGTCACTCAAACTGCCTCTTGACCAGCGATTAGAAGAATAAATACATAGTAATTATAAAACTGAATATAATAAACTCAGGGAATGTAACCATGCAATACTTCCAATAATACTGCGTTCAATATCAACTTGTATTCTCTGCACATATTGTGTATATATCTTTGTTGTAACAATACATACATTTGATTTTGCATGGTCCTTTATTTACATTTGACTTGGTCTTTGTGCTCGTATGGAGGAGCAGCTGCAATGTGCACATTGTCACCCCCGGGGGTCAATAAAGGTTCTAATTCTGACGATATTAATGGCACACGACGTAATGAAATAAAACCGCCGCTGAATTAAAGTCTTTTAGATTCTCATTTTTATGTGATAGTTATTTTAATACATATTTAATTAGAGCTTCTGCTTCAATGTACACAACAACAAATAACGTTTACCTTAATTTTTACTGGCTCGTTACTTTTTAGGTCCGTCACAGTCGTGCAATTATGTAGGTTAACTTATTATTCTATGTTATTTTTACATATATATTATATTTTATATATTAATGTTCATTTTAAGAGCATACATTTGAACGTGCATGTTTTCTCATAAGAAACAAAGTATATTATTATTATATTTATTTGTGATTTTGGGTGAAATACTTCGACGACTACAGCATTTATTTTGGAAGGTCCTTCCTGGATCCAGTGTTTGGTTTTTACATTCTCGGCTATTGTAGAAGCAATGTGCTACAATTGGATACAGTACGATTAGATAGCGTACGATTGGATACAGTATGATACAATTAGATACAGTACGATGCGGTTGGATATGATACGATACGACTCAATGCGATCTGATACACGCTTTGATTCAACGTGGTACAATTTGAAACAATACAACTTGAAACAGTACGATATGAATCTATACAATATTACGCAATACGATACAATATACCTTTTTTTAATTAGTCCTGGACTCAAACGTTCCGACAGCATATTGTCTCATCGTTACAGCTACCTCTATAGTAGGTTATAAGAAACAGACACACAAAGCAACACAACGCACATAAAGCACACTTTACACATAACACATGTTACAGAACAAGCCACTTATTGCACAACCCCCCCCCCCCCAGCTTCACATAATGAATCTATTGCACAACCAGACAGCCAGGAACCAACATGTGTCAATATAAACGGCTCATTCTAAGATTAAGAAAACATCATTCTTAGTTTCTAGTTATAGACTAAAGAAAACAAATTCCCTTTTTTATATTGTTGTTCTATTTTTATATTGTATACTTATTTAGTTTCTCTACATGGAGAAACTAAATAAATACTAATTTCTGTGGTACTGATTCAACATCAACATTTCCCTCTGTGGATCAATAAAGACTAATCTTATCTTTTTTAATGGAAGTGTCGATCAAAAACACGAAATGCTCACAAAATCTTAAATTCTGCAACCAACGATTACTTTAAATCTGGGTAATTATTGCCTCCATTAGGTTTACGACTTAAATAAATGTGTGAAAAATGCCCTTTTGCAATTTTCTCAAGCCAAAATCTATTAATTGCCTGTTTAGTTAAAATAAAAGAACAAAATCCACAAATATTAGAAAAGCTGGTTAGTTATTAAAATAGTTCAAAGACATGTTTGTGTGTTAATCCACTAATTGATTAATTGAATCGGCCTGTTTCCTAACATCGAGATTATCTTTATTTAAAATAGACCATGTACAGTTAAAATATAAATGTCACCATTTGATGCTTGGTACCAGATTGTAGCTGCACAGCTAATTGGCATCTGTAGTCCCTCAAGAGACCATAATAAACATAAACGATAACAAACATATAACAATAACAAACAACTATAACAAACATAAACAAACATATGACAATAACAAACATAAAACAATAACAATCAGTATAGGACACACTGCAACAGTATATGTGGTAAGAAGAACACACAATACACACAATGCAAAGATACAATATAGTACAATAAAAGTAAGTAATACATGGTATTAAAAGTAAGTAATGCATATTATTACAAGTAAGTAATACAAATATTAAAAGTAAGTAATGCATACTATTATAAGTAAATAATACATATATTAAAAGTAAGTAATGCATACTATGACAAGTAAGTAATACAAATATTAAAAGTAAGTAATGCATACTATTATAAGTAAATAATACATATATTAAAAGTAAGTAATGCATACTATGACAAGTAAGTAATACATACTTTAAAAAATAAGTAATCACAAGTTGTGATGTATCAAACGAATCTGGACGTCTCAGTTAATCCACATTCCTCCTCTTTGCACCGCGGTCCAGAGTTTCCATGACTACTCTGTGACCCGGCTGGTCTCAACACCTCCTGCTGTGTTTCCACCCGTCAGCCAGGACGGACACACTGAAATACTTTCGGCAATCCAAAGTCATCTAGTTCAACCTGAAGATAAAACCCAAATACTGGACATGGGAATCGGAATTGTCTTGTTTTGGAATAAAGTTTCTCTGACCCTTGGTGGACGCCACCAGTCACGAGGCTGCGATGACCTCACTGGAGAGTGATGTGTAGTTCGGAGAGTGAAACTAATTAATTAAATAAAGAGTTACTAAGTCTTCAGGTTTGACATAAATGCCAGGAAAACTGTCCTGGGTCTTTGCATTAAATACACACTTTTATGGTTCACACAAGAAATGTTTCAGTGGCGTTTTTTTATCGTCTGCAAAATGGGAAAAATGATTCACGAGCGCCATTACGCAAAAAGTCTACAGCTCGGGAAGTGAGCGAGGGAACCGACGTGGAATGACACTGAATAATTCATCGGACGCACAAGAATACCAAACTGTCCACAGCTGAGATTTATGTGTTGCAAGCTGTGTTTACAAGTGTGTGTGTGTGTGTGTGTGTGTGTGTGTCCTTTCAGACAGGAGGTTCAAGAGAACTGTGTCCGCTGGAGGAAGAGGTTCACCTTTGTGTCCAAAATGAGCGCCAACCCCCACACGGGGGTCCTGGACCCGTCTGTGTGCAGGGTCTCGGTCAGGAAGGTACGAGTCTCAAACCTCTACAACCCATCCTTCAGTCGCGCTGTCGTAGACTTTGTTATTATGGTCTGTTACTACAATGCAGAAAAATCAATTGTCTTTCTCATATTATTAAAGAAACATATCCTGTCGTCCTTTTAAAAAAAAAAATTATGTAGTTGAACTCGTTCGACCAATTATCAGTCGGTTAACAGTCGGTTATGAATTGGCAATTATGTTAAAACGACATCCTCCAATCTGTATTTTATTTTGAAGGCACTCCGTGTAGTTGCTGTGTTCTTAAAGGGCCGGCGTGTGCTTTGGAGCATTACTTATGGGAGTTCTAGACTCGGCTATTATGGTCTGTTACTACGATGCTGGAAAACAATCGTCTTTCTCATATTATTAATATACATAACCTGTTTTCCTTTTTTAAGATGTAGTTGAACTTGTCCAACCAATCATCAGTCGGTTATTAACGACGGTGACCTGCAGGTCAAAAGATGCATCGATGTTAATAACAACATCCTCGTATCTGTATTTTATTTTGGAGGAACTCTACACAGCTGTGTTCTTCAAGGGCCGGCGCGTGCTTTGGAAGGTTACTTATGGGAGTTTATGCTTTAGCGGGTTTGCCTTCTGCACCTTTTACTTACTACTCAAGATGTCAATTTTTTGGCTAAATTATGCAGATTAGATCAAATATGAGCATCGTTAATACAGTGGGTACGGAAAATATTGCACCGCGATGGAAACATCTCACTCATTGAACTGGAGCATTTATTATGTGCAGAATACCACGGTTATAAAATAAACTGCTATGCAGTGAAATAAAGACATCGAAAATCCAACTTCTAAACTCAGTTATGAGCAATAGATATCGTAGACGTCTTTAACAAACAAATTCTTTACACAACGTTTTACAAAGGGTTTTATAGATATTAAACTCGTATGTCGATAGTCTTCAGAACTTCATCCGCTGGCAAAACTCGTGCGGACGGTTTTTAAGACTTCGCAAAGTCGTTCTCACAAAAAAGCCTTCAGGATATTTCGGTGCAGAGTGGTTTTTCCACGTAGTAATTTGGTTTCTCGTGGCGCCTCCCCTGTAATCTCAGGCCTCTCTTGTAATAATGGAGTCGGGGATCAGTTTTGATCCCAGAGGGTTTCATTACTGACTTCCTGTTTCTTTTCCCCCTCTGCAGGAACTCAAAGGAGGAAAAGCGTACACGAAGGTAAGAGCTCGTAGACGCCGTCACGGACGTAAACCCTCGCCGCCCGTCGGCGAGTAAATATTTACATTTCTCACAGCGTTCTCGACGAGGAAGCCGAGCGAGACGCATCAAAGAAACGAAGAATCGAGGGAAGCTTCCCGGCGACGGCTCGCTAACCGTAACCGAGTCACACGTTGAGGCGGGAATCAGAAGGTCGAAGCCCTCGTGAAGTTCACCCGGCGGACGGGAACCGCTTCCTCTGGTCGTTTCAGTTTCCTCGCAGCTAAATATATCCCCTGCGCTTCCCTACTTAGAAGTTGGCTTCCTTTTTTTTAAATACACACCTATGAAAACAGACAATAAATAGAATAGAATAAAGCAACGGGAACCTTCCAACAGGAGAGCAGATGGGCTTAAAATAACACCGTCATTGCGCTTCAGACAATGGCGGTTTCCTCAGCGGTGGGGGGTCAAAGGTTGTGAGTCCTTATCGGTTGGATCGGGGGGACTGTGGAAATCAGTTTGTTTTCATGGTGGCCATTTTGAAATGTCACAGCAGCGTATAAGTCTCTCGGCACCTTTGCCATCGCCATTTTGGTTTTTGCAACCAGTGACCAGAAGTTACCATATTTGGACTGACGTAGACGTACGTCTCTGGTATTGGCAGCAACCTCTCAATCACCTTATAGCTCCGCCCCTAAAGCGTCCCCTACTTTATGGTCTGTGTGACTCTAAATGACCATCATGTACTAAATGATGACATCATGCTGCATAGAAGAAGGCTTGAAACTAGAGACTGAGACATAAACTCATGTTTACAACGTTTACTGAGGAATACATCGAGAGAGAAGTAGAGCCATTATATAGACTTCTATACAACCAGAGGAGTCACCCCCTGGTGGTCAGGAGAGAGAATACAGCTTTAACATATGAAGCATAGACTTCTATACAACCATAGGAAACTTTCTCTGGACTGTTACGACTTCTTTAGCTGGTGAACCGGCGCTCTACATTTTCCTGAATATGGATCCCCACTAACATAACGACTCCCATCCCCCGACCCCCCGTGCAGTCTGTCCCTGAAATGTTCAGGAACATTTCAGGGACAGACTGCACGTGTGAAAGGGGGGAGACAAATGTGAAATGGATGTGGTTTGGAGTTAACGGTTGTTTAGAGACGTCCTCAACTTAAACTTCCTCTTTCTGTCTCTTTGTATCTTAGTCTCTCCGCCTATTTGTAGCTATCTCTGTCTCTTTGTATCTCTGTCTCTTTGTATCTCTGTCTCTTTGTATCTCTGTCTCTTTGTGTCTCTGTCTCTTTGTATCTCTGTCTCTTTGTATCTGTCTTTTTGTATCTCTGTCTCTGTGTCTCTGTCTCTTTGTATCTCTGTCTCTTTGTGTCTCTGTCTCTTTGTATCTCTGTCTCTTTGTATCTGTCTTTTTGTATCTCTGTCTCTGTGTCTCTGTCTCTTTGTATCTCTGTCTCTTTGTGTCTCTGTCTCTTTGTATCTCTGTCTCTTTGTATCTCTGTCTCTTTGTATCTCTGTCTCTGTGTCTCTGTCTCTTTGTATCCCTGTCTCTTTGTATCTCTGTCTCTTTGTGTCTCCGTCTCTGTCTCTTTGTGTCTTTCTGTGCCTTTGTTTTTTTGTCCAGCGTGAGAGTCTCAAAGTGTTTCTACGAGTGAGACCTCTGGTCGCCTCACAAGTTCAAGGAGTTAGTTGAGCAGCCTCTTCGTCCACTGCAGGTGACCACGGGACAGGATCCAGGGTTAACTGTTCCGCCTCCTCTTCCTCCTCCTCTTCCTCCTCCTTACCCTCAGCTGGGCTTCACAGACCTCAACATGGCGGAGTTCGCCGGCTCCGGCTCCACGGTGCGCTGCTGCCTGCTGGAGGGCTACGACACCAAGAACACGCGGCAGGACAACTCCATCCTGAAGGTGAGAGGACGTTCGGTCTGCTGATCACCGATCGGCAATTTGTTTAGAAACGTTCTTGAATTGATCCTGATTTTAATTTAATTTAAATACGTTATCCTGGAATGAAACGTAGAGTTTTCTAGCAGCAGTTTACGATGACAGCTCATAATGAAAGCAGAAAAGGTTAAATAAATTGAAAATATTTTTTGTTCTCTTGACACTATTATATATAAATAATACACATATATATATATATAAAGGTATATCATATATGATCACATATCTCCCAGCAGGCCGTGTGTATCGAGTAAACAAAGTTATGCAAGTGTTCCCCAAACTTGATCTGAACATTTTGATCATAAAGAACTTTTACTTTTTTGTTTTGCATTCCTCCCACTTAACTTGTTTAGTTGTTTCTGGTTACTGCAGTGTGTGTTATTACCGGCAATGCACGTTATATATTTTATATATATATATATATATATATATATATATATATATATATATATATATATATATATATATATATTAGGGCTGGGCAACGATTAACATTTTTAATCGCGATTAATCGCATAATTTCCGCGATACAAATGCGATTAATCGCATTTGTATACGCAAAATCCAATAATTAATTCAAAAGTAGTGCAGCGCACTTCTATTTTAAATGTTGTGCCATATGAACTAAAGAGCCATAACATGTGTCGTCCTGTTAGAGAGACACCAGAAAACACTTTCAGGGCAGTTTGTCAACTCCTAGAACTTGACACTTATTTTAAATGTTCTGCCATATGAACTAAAGTGCCATAAAATCTGTTATGCAAACAAACACTTAACTTCAGCATGTGTATATAGTAGCAGTTAAATAAAATAAATACTTTGTGTAAATCTCAACTTAAACAATGGTATCAAAACAAACAGATATATATATATATATATATATGTGCGCAACACAGCTGAGCTCTAATGGATGTCGGTGCCCGCAGCGCGCTCCCACGCGAGCCGATCTGTGTTGACGGGGAAATAAATAACGCACGATAAAATAATTGTCGGCGTTAATTCAGTGATGCGTTAACGCCATTTAACGCGTTAACATGCCCAGCCCTAATATATCTATAGATAATTGTTTCAAGAAAATCAAAGATTTTCAATTTACTATCATACATAACCGAGAAAAAGAGCAAACTATTTTTATTTAATAACCAAGAGAAAGATGGTTTTGGGCATGTTTGCTTAAAAACGGACTGAAACCGTGAAATATTTTTTTTAAATAGTCGCCGTTTAATCATTGTATGACATTTGTGGAACACTTTTGGGGTCTTTCAGTGTGTATTAGCTCTGCTGAGCCACCTGGTGCTCATGCACTCAAACTGCTCTGTGAACACAAGACAAAGATACCTTTTGTATTCCAGGTGATCATCGGCATGACCCTCCTGTCCGGAGACCCGTGCTTTAAAACGTGAGTCGCTTAAAATGTCTCGCTGATTTCTAATTTAATTATTATTCACTGCAGACTGGGACTGATGGCATATTTATTGTATTGAGCTGTACAGTGTTGTGCAATAGTAGTGTTGCATTGATGGTTTTATATTTATTTTATTGACATTTTATTTTATTTTAATTAAATAATATGAATCTCCTCTGAGCTCATTTAATCTGCTCCAATCTTCTTCTTCTTCTTCTTCTTCTTCTTCTTCTTCTTCTTCTTCTTCTTCTTCTTCTTCTTCTTCTTCTTCTTCTTCTTCTTCTTCTTCTTCTTCTTCTTCTTCTTCTTCTTCTCCTCCTCCTCCTCCTCCTCCTCCTCCTCCTCCTCCTCCTGCAGGCCTACAGGCTCAGCGAAGTCCATCTGCGTCCCGGGGCGAGAGCACACCCTGCAGCTGGACTGCAAGGGGGAGGGGACCGCCGAGCCCGGGCCAGCAGGGGGCGTCTCTCTGGGCCGGGCCTCCAAGCCCCGGGCCTCCATCGCCAGCTCAGGTGGGGCTCGCTGACCTGATGAGGACTCTTTAGTCGGGGTGGGGGGTCATGTGACCTGGAGAGGAAATGTTATCATAATTAATTAAAAACATACAAACATGTTTACAAAGCTGTCAAAGGATTTGCAGGATTCTCACTGCCGGTGGTTCTTGTTGACAAAGAAACAGAGAGACAAAGAGACAGAGAGACAAAGAAATAGAGAAAAAGAGATAAAGAGAGAGACAAAAAGAGAGAGAGAGACAAAATGAGAAATAGAGGCATAGATACAGAGAGAGAGAGATAAAAAGAGAGAGAGACAAAGAGACGGAGACACAAAAAAGAAAACGCAATTTTGGGACGTTTAACCTTTTTATTTTTTCCACTAAATTGTTTGATAATTATTTATTGAAATGACTAATTAACAGTTTTTGGCACGACGGACATATTTAAAATAAAAAAGTACATCTCAAGAAAGAGTAAATAATGGTAGAAGAAGTTCTTCTCTTTCTCTTCAATAAGAATCCAGATAATAATTTCTCTCCGCCGCCTCCAGGCCTCCTCGAGGAGTCCGAGGCGCCGCACTACGGCCCGGCCGACGGCTTCCAGTCCGGACACTCCCGCAACTCCAGCTACGCCAGCCAGCACAGCAAGATCTCAGGTGCTCCCCGGCAGGTTTTTATTGTAAAGGCGGCAATTGAACCTTTTTTAGCCGTTCCCAACCTCTCTCCCCCCCTCTCTCCTCCCCTCTCTCCTCCCCTCCCTCCTCCCGCCTCCCTGCAGGCTACAGCACGGAGCACTCGCGCTCCTCCAGCCTGTCCGACCTCACTCACCGCCGCAACGCCTCCACGGGCAGCAGCGCCTCCGGAGGCTTGTGCTCCGCCGGCGACGCTCCGGCCGACGCCGACAAAGACGTTGGACGTCCGGAAAGACCCCCGAGACCCCCGCGGCCCGCCATGCCCTCCAACCGCCCCCCCAGGTGCAGACCGGGGGTCCTCAGGGTGCTCGTTGGACCGCTGAGGCTTGACGTGTTTCTGAACTCTCCTTCTGGTGTTTCCAGGAGGAAGCTGGACTCGGTGGAGACTCACCCGTCCTGGGTGAACGACACCCGGATGGATGCCGACGACATCGTGGAGAAGATCGTCCAGAGCCAGAACTTTGCCGACGTCAACCACACTGAAGGTACGCCGGAGGTCAGGAGGTCCGGGTTGAGGGGGCGGAGTCAGTGTTCAGCAGAACAATGCTGCGTCACATTTGTTGATATCTGTCACATTTTCTATGTTTTCTTATTTATTTATTTTATGTATTCGTCCGCCACGTGATTGGACACTTTTTTTCTTGCAAAAATGTGTTTGAATTGAAACAGAAATCTGAAAAATAATGTACGTAAATAAAGAAATCAATAAAGAATGTAAACAAACAAAAATCAGAAATATCAGAATTTGGGTGGGTAATAAAACATAAAGACCCTTGAGGTTTATTCATGGGAGCTGTTATGCTTCTTCTTCCTCCTCTTCCATATTCCCATCATCCTACTCTTCCTCCTCCAGCTGACTGTGTCTCCGTTTCTTTCAGACAGTAACCTGCGTCTGTTCGTCAGTAGAGACGGAACGACAGCGCTCAGCGGCATCCGGCTCGGAAACAGGTATCTCCATCTGACTGTTGTCTCCATCTGACTGTTGTCTCCATCTGACTGTTGTCTCCATCTGACTGTTGACTCCTTCTGACTGTTGTCTCCATCTGACTGTTGTCTCCATCTGACTGTTGTCTCCATCTGACTGTTGACTCCTTCTGACTGTTGTCTCCATCTGACTGTTGTCTCCATCTGACTGTTGACTCCTTCTGACTGTTGTCTCCATCTGACTGTTGTCTCCATCTGACTGTTGTCTCCATCTGACTGTTGTCTCCATCTGACTGTTGTCTCCATCTGACTGTTGACTCCTTCTGACTGTTGTCTCCATCTGACTGTTGTCTCCCTCTGACTGTTGACTCCTTCTGACTGTTGTCTCCCTCTGACTGTTGACTCCTTCTGACTGTTGTCTCCCTCTGACTCTTCTCTTGCAGGGTTTCTTCTGCGGGCGGCTACGAGCCCGTGGTCATCGAGAGCCACTGAACCCGCCAGACGCGGTTCTTCCTCCAGGAGCTTCAGCCGGCACGGGCTCCTCGAGAGGAGGAGGAGGAGTCTCGAGAGGAGGAGGAGGAGTCTCGAGAGGAGGAGGAGCCTCGAGAGGAGGAGGAACCTCGTCAGTTTGCACTTTACGTGAAGTTTGTCTGCTCTTCAACACGTTTCTTTGCCGCAGCCTCGTTGTGTTTTCATTCTACATTTTATCCGTTAATCTGACCGTTAACGGGGTTCCGGTGTGTTTCTGAGGTTCTTCTACGCAACCGGTGTATTTATACACCTTGCGCTAGAAGCCTCAAAGGATCAATAACAGTTATTTACTAAGACAGGGATTTCCCTCATCGATTCCATCAATAACTTGTTCTATGATTGATTGAATTGGTTAATTGGTTAATTGGATAATTAATTGCGTCATGTCAAAAAGTGGTGAAAGATAGCCCAATGTGGCACCTTCAAGTTTAAGGTGTAAATATAACGTTCACTTGAACTGACTTTGATTCTCTGAGGACATTTACAGTAACTTCCCTCTGCTCCCGTGCCGGTTCTCATTTTTACTGCAGTAGAAATACACAGACTGTGTACAAGTATCTCATACAACACCGCCGTCCCCCTTTTTTAAAGACGACTTTCTCTTTTCCGAAGGGGACCTGAAGGCGTCATCAAGATGTTCTCTCAACAAAGTCACCGGACTCCATTCACAAAAACATTTTGATTGATCATCGAGTTGCTGGTTCAACGCTGCCTCCATCAAAGTGACTAGTTTTGTCAATGGAGTCCGGCGGCAACAAGAACGTTATGTCATCCTATCGGGATTCAAAGGGTTAAAAGGGGGTAATCGAAATATAGCGTGAACTTGCACCGCTATAGATGGTCGTCGAGTTTCATTTTAAGGTGGACTTCTTTTTTTTAAGGTGGATTCTTATAAAACGTCCATCAGAAACATAAGAGAAAAAACAGTAATAAGCAAGTTAAGTGAAATATTTTGACTAAGTTTAAAACGATTCCCGTCAGGATGACACAACATGTGACCCGAGGGTTCAGAAAACCACGAGCAGCTTCTGTTTGTTAATGTTGTTGTTATTTGTTGTTGTGTTTCCCGTTGATCGGCGGAACATCGGTTTGAACCACTTTGTGAAGTTTCTCTCGAATGACCCCCGATGGCGAGGAGGGAAACAACGCTTCCTTTGTTTGTTTTTGATTGTTTTCCTTCGCTCTGTTTCATTGGCTCTGTGGTACAAAGTGTTCTGGTTTTATTTTGGGAGAGTTGGAAGACTCTGTGAGGGTCTCTGTCGCCCCCTGGTGGAGCAACAAGCCCCCTGCACCATTTCTCAACCTCCTTTTCTGGTGTTTACGAGGATGTTTACCTACAAGTTTGTTTACAGACATCTTCAGATGAACAAACACCAAAGAGGCAAAACAACAACAAACTAAAACACACACAAGTTGTCATCAACCAGCCGGCTGGTTGCTGCTTTATTTTCCTCCTTTTTTTTGGTTACGTTTTTGTAGTTTGTTTATGGCGGGGATTTTGAACTTTTTGTTCTGTGAAGACTCTTAAAATCTCTGTTTTCTGTTTGTAAAAGAAGATGCAGGTCACTGGAATCTACTTTGCAATAAAGTCGTTTTGATTTGTTCAGAAATCTATAAATTAATTTAAATCTTTTTTAAACGCTGATAGTCTGATTTATTTCTTTTATTTTCCAGAGTGTGATCTTTAAATTCACGTCACAATCAAACAGAAGATACAGAAGAAACGGGCAGAATATTTCCCCTCATTTACAATTTTTTAAATGATCTTTTAAGACATTGTTGTTTAGACTTGTTATTGACTCGTGTTGTCTCTTCTTCTTGTCCAGCTCGTTATCTGGACGTCGAGTTTCACGACCCGTGTTTATTAATCTCACGGATGAACCACTGACCTTATAGTCTTTCTAGTATCCTCATTTATTTATATGTATTTTTGGAGGTTGATCATAAGCTATGCACACACACACTCTCCTCCCTCAGCTTTTTTCTTTTATTTCTTTTAGTAACTCTAACAAGTTATTGTATTGTAACAAAAGCTTGTTTACCCTACATTTATAGAGAATCATGTTGTTTTAGTTTTTTCGGGTTGCCGTGTCAGTGGAAATTACTTCTGAACAATAAAAAGCTAATTTGAGTCTGTTTTCTGCATTGTGTTTTTAATAATCAATATTATATATACATTTATTTATATATATATACACAATACTTGTATACTTCCTTTACAACTACAGTATCAAACATTGAGCCTCCCTGTGTGTGCCTTTGTACTTTAACTATAAGTATAATTTAATTTTGAATGCATCTTTTTTTACAAGTTATGGAATATCTTTACACAATATTTATTGTTTAAAGAGGTTTTTCTTGTTTTCAGTCCAAACAAAAGACCAAAAGATGCTCCACTACCCACAGACACTCTGAACTGAAAGACATTTTGAGAACATGTGAATATTCTCTTTCTGTTTTTTGATGCTGGTCTCGTGTCTGCAGAAGCTACTAGTTAGCTTAGCATAAGCACTGGAGGCTAGTGCTGCTCTTTGCACAGTTTAAAAAAAAATGACTTCCATTCAGAAGTTTTCCTTCCTTATTAATTAACTTTCGAAGGAGTCAAACTTGCTGTGTCCCACAGCTTCCAGTCTTTATACTAATCTAATCAATATATATGTATATATAAATACGTATATGTCTTACATATGTTTATAGTTGCATATATATTTATATATAGATTTTTTTAAGTATATATTTATTTAGAAATATATGTATTACATACATTTATAAATTCATAATGACATATTTCTGAATAGATATATATATTTATTAATATATATTTCTGAATATATATATATATATATATATTTATTAATATATTAAATATATATTTAGACCCCACAGTAATGCCATCGTGGTGCAAGTTAATGGTGCTACTTTGAGGACATACTGCGACTTCTATCGGCGCTGTGTGGTTAACTCTGAATTAAAAGCTTTTAAAATGCTTTCATGTTTTGCTTTTATTTATGGGGTCAGATCAGTCTCAATAATTGCAAATGCACACAGAGAGACTCACAAATGCAATATGTTTGTGAATCGGGAGGTTACGCTGAGGAGGAGAGTGGGCGAGAGCAATCACTGGCACCGACAATACTCTTCACAAAAAAAACTTTGTTTATTGCCTACAGAGGTGGAGCTTCATAAAGGGGCAGGGCTTCATGTTTGGGTTCAACACATCAATCACAGCTGACACACACACACACACACACACACACACACACACACACACACACACACACACACACACACACACACACACACACACACACACACACACACACACACACACACACACACACACACACACACACACACACACACGTTTTATTTATAATCCCCCAACATAAGTGTGTCGTTTATTTTCCTTGTAAAGCATTTCATAACTTTGGTAAAATCTGATATTTGGGTGACTGCATCCTTTAATTCCCATAATGAAACAGTGTATTTCATTAGACCCCGCCCCCTCGCCGCTCATTTCAAATCCCACACTTTCTATGCAACTCCAGCTGCGATAACCCCGATGACATCACTGTTGCATAATAAGGGTTATTATTATTATTATTAATAAATGAAACTTCAGAAAGACAAAGTTACAGATGTTCATCAGGCTGATGTGTAATAATAAGTTTATCATCAGGAGAATGTCATCTTTCAAATTAAAAATGAAAAAAAGTTGTTTCGCCAAAATAGAATGTGTTTTAAAAACACGTTTATTTTTATTTGTTTATTGATCCGTTCTCGTCTTTTTGGGGATTGTTGTTCCTTCGTGACTTTCACACCTCTCGGTGGCAACGAGCCGCTAGGGAACCGTAACAACAGGTTTTTTTCCCGAGCCCAGTTCTTTTTCAAATGCGTCTGGAGGAACAGAAGAAGAAGGTAGCACCGATTGGCTGGAGACCGAGACACCGCGGGAAAATTGCCCGAAAAACGGCGGCCATTTTGACAATACGGAACGGCTCTGAGGAAATAAATAATATTCAGAAGTAACGCCATGTCTCAAGGTGAAGAACGCTCTTCAGACGGAGCCCATGAGCCAGAGCACTAACCCGGGGAGGAGGTTCACCACCTCTCTGTTTGAGCTTTTTTTTAAATCACAATTATTTGGCATTTTGTTGTGTTTTTTTCCAGGTTAACACATTGGGAAGAAAACGATTACTCGGCATCTTTTAACCCCGTTAGTAAAAAGCAACATGGCCGTCGAGTCCAGTTTAAAGACGTAACCGGATAATCAGCAGAAGAAAACCCCAAAAATCCAAACCAGGTCCAGATTATTTGTTTCTACATTCATGAAACGACGGTCACATGATCATCACGAGAGATGACGCAACGAACAGGAACAACTATGATTGCTCATGACCTCATCCCGAGGAGTGTGTGGAGGAAGAGATGGAGGGATGATGGAGGGGATTCATCTCTGAGCGTCTCATCTCATGGGCAGTGCTGCTGCTGCTGGACACATTGTACAAACTCTAGGCACGTTGTGGGGGGGGGGGGGGGGGCAACCTTTTCTCTAATAAATAAAACATGTTTGTTATTATTGAATCGTGCTGATGTCAGAGATCGAAGGACAAAGAAAGAAAAAAGTTGAACAGACAGCTGGTCGTCAAGGTAACGAGTACGTGTTCCGTCAAAGTATCGTGAAGTTAGCCGAGAGTCTTTAAGATCTTCTTTAGAATGTAGCCGACGATACAGGAAGTACAGAAAAAGAAAAGAAAGACGACGGTTCTGGTTTTCTAAATGGTTAATTCTCAATTATCTCCCGGTAGCTGGTTCGTGACACGGACCGTGTGATTGGTCCGTCAGGGAGAGCGTGTGATTGGTCCGTCAGCACCGATCGGTTTTGACCCCGAGTTTAAACTAGAAGAGCTTTCGGAAACCTGCTGGCAGCTCATCGTTAACTTCTTTGGGAGAACAGCATCAGTTAACAAAAATGCCCCCAGGAACTCGACGACAACAACAACATAAGATGTATGTAAACATCTCCTGTGCTTTATAAAGGATTCTGTTCAAACCGATAGCTTCCCATTTGGCTTTGCTCGTACGACTCAGAGAAGAGTGGTTGCAGCTGGATAGCATAGCATAGCATAGCATAGCATAGCATAGCATAGCATAGCCCTGAGTTACAACTGACAAAAAGAGCTCTGAGGGTCAAGAGGCTCCAGCAACAGTTTCCTCTCTGTCCTCTGTGTAAATACATTCACGCTCACGAATAAATAAATAAATTTCACCCGCCGAGCCGAAGAACACGAGCGACTCGCGTTCTTCGGCTCTGAAGCGATCCACGACGTTTGAAAAGCTCAAAGTCAGAGAACTGCGTTGCTCCGTCTCTCCAGCAGTTTGTTTGAACCAACAGGTTTCTTGGGGAATAATAATAATAATTTTGGTTGAGTTGCTCTTTAATAACGTTTGAGAGACGCTCCAGACCCGCGACACGGAGGAGGAAATAAACACGACGTAAAACGATGACTCGTCGTAGCGGCGGAGGCAGCAGCACTGGCCGTTGCCCCGGCAACAAACACAACGTCATCAGGCGACGTGCTGCATTTTCCACGAGACGATCCTGAATCTGAGAGTCCCCGAAAAACAACAATCTGAGATCGGTTATGATTCACGAGGAGCCGTGACCCAAAAACAAGAAACTAACAACTTTTAAAACGCCCGATTGTGAATTTAACCTTTAAAACATCTCCACTGAGACGAAATTAAATATTTCAGAATTGAAAATATGAAATCCCTCGTGAACGCTCCTCGTCTTCGGTTGTTTGACGCGTTTCTCCGTTAAAATACCTGTCAGCAAATTTGGGACTAATTTCTGTAAAGTTGAGTTTTCACGTGTGAAATGTAAAAAAAACAAATTAAATTCAGCTTCTTTGCTGACATTTTGAGTCCTTTATCTTTAAAAAGTCGAAGCGGTTGTTGAAAGGCAAAACAATTGACATCGGGGGTTACCATAGCAACTTCTTCCCAAGCGCCCAATATTTGGAATCCAATTTTTTTTCACGGGGAGAACAAATTAAATAAAACAAACATGTACAGGTTATGCAACAAAAGAAAACGGAGCAACAAACTGGCGAAAACTTGACTCCTCCTCCTGGGTTTGAGTTCTAACACGATGGTGGACATTACAGGGCTCTGGGGGGCGGGGCTGGGGGCGGGGCTTCTGTACTACCTGTGGACCGACAGGTGCAGCCCGTTGAGGGGGGGGTTGAGGGGGCGGGGCGGGGCCGGGTGCAGCTCCAGCTGGGCCAGCAGGGAGAAGTGGTCCGAGGGGATGTGTGGGTGGGGGCAGCCGGTGATGCTGTTGTCGATCAGCCAATCGGCGTCCAGCGGGCCCATGAGGCCCAGGACGCTCATGTGGGTCCTGGAGAAGAAGATGTAGTCGATGACGCCCTGAGGACCAGAGAGGCGCGGGATTATTACACATGAGGACCAGATTCAAAGGTCACTTTGTCTTCTTTTGTTGAAGTTTTTGTTTAATTAATTACATAATAATAATCATCATGTTTAGCATGAAGCCAGTACAGGAGTTACCGTGCATCGTTTTCCACTTAAATAACAGTTGGTTTGACAATGACTCGGTTGGTAGGTATGTTGGTAGGTATGTAGGTAGGTATGTTGATAACTATGTTGGTAGTTATGTTGGTAGGTATGTTGATAACTATGTTGGTAGTTATGTTGGTAGGTATGTTGGTAGGTATGTTGGTAGTTATGTTGGTAGTTATGTTGGTAGGTATGTTGGTAGGTATGTTGGTAGGTATGTTGGTAGTTATGTTGGTAGGTATGTTGATAACTATGTTGGTAGTTATGTTGGTAGGTATGTTGATAACTATGTTGGTAGGTATGTTGATAACTATGTAGGTAGGTATGTTGATAACTATGTTGGTAGTTATGTTGGTAGGTATGTTGATAACTATGTTGGTAGTTATGTTGGTAGGTAAGTTTTTGTTTAATTAATTACATAATAATAATCATCATGTTTAGCATGAAGCCAGTACAGGAGTTACCGTGCATCGTTTTCCACTTAAATAACAGTTGGTTTGACAATGACTCGGTTGGTAGGTATGTTGGTAGTTATGTTGGTAGGTATGTTGATAACTATGTTGGTAGTTATGTTGGTAGGTATGTTGGTAGGTATGTTGGTAGTTATGTTGGTAGTTATGTTGGTAGTTATGTTGGTAGGTATGTTGGTAGTTATGTTGGTAGTTATGTTGGTAGTTATGTTGGTAGGTATGTTGGTAGGTATGTTGATAACTATGTTGGTAGTTATGTTGGTAGGTATGTTGATAACTATGTTGGTAGTTATGTTGGTAGGTATGTTGATAACTATGTTGGTAGTTATGTTGATAACTATGTTGGTAGTTATGTTGGTAGGTTTGTTGATAACTATGTAGGTAGTTATGTTGGTAGGTATGTTGGTAGGTATGTTGATAACTATGTAGGTAGGTATGTTGATAACTATGTTGGTAGTTATGTTGGTAGGTATGTTGATAACTATGTTGGTAGTTATGTTGGTAGGTATGTTGATAACTATGTTGGTAGGTATGTTGGTAGGTATGTTGATAACTATGTAGGTAGGTATGTTGATAACTATGTTGGTAGTTATGTTGGTAGGTATGTTGATAACTATGTTGGTAGGTATGTTGATAACTATGTAGGTAGGTATGTTGATAACTATGTTGGTAGTTATGTTGGTAGGTATGTTGATAACTATGTAGGTAGGTATGTTGATAACTATGTTGGTAGGTATGTTGATAACTATGTTGGTAGTTATGTTGGTAGGTATGTTGATAACTATGTAGGTAGGTATGTTGATAACTATGTTGGTAGTTATGTTGATAACTATGTTGGTAGGTATGTTGATAACTATGTAGGTAGGTATGTTGATAACTATGTAGGTAGGTATGTTGATAACTATGTAGGTAGGTATGTTGATAACTATGTAGGTAGGTATGTTGATAACTATGTTGGTAGTTATGTTGGTAGGTATGTTGATAACTATGTAGGTAGGTATGTTGATAACTATGTTGGTAGTTATGTTGATAACTATGTTGGTAGGTATGTTGATAACTATGTAGGTAGGTATGTTGATAACTATGTTGGTAGGTATGTTGATAACTATGTTGGTAGGTATGTTGGTTGTTATGTTGGTAGGTATGTTGATAACTATGTAGGTAGGTATGTTGGTAGGTATGTTGATAACTATGTAGGTAGTTATGTTGGTTGTTATGTTGGTAGGTATGTTGATAACTATGTTGGTAGGTATGTTGATAACTATGTTGGTAGTTATGTTGGTTGTTATGTTGGTAGGTATGTTGATAACTATGTAGGTAGGTATGTTGATAACTATGTTGGTAGTTATGTTGGTAGGTATGTTGATAGGTATATTGGTAGGTATGTTGATAACTATGTTGGTAGTTATGTTGGTAGGTATGTTGATAACTATGTTGGTAGGTATGTTGATAACTATGTAGGTAGGTATGTTGATAACTATGTTGGTAGTTATGTTGGTAGGTATGTAGGTAGGTATGTTGATAACTATGTTGGTAGTTATGTTGGTAGGTATGTTGATAACTATGTTGGTAGGTACAGTGGGGGGAAAAAGTATTTAGTCAGCCACCAATTGTGCAAGTTCTCCCACTTAAAAAGATGAGAGGCCTGTAATGTTCCTCATAGGTAAACATCAAGTATGAGAGACAAAATAAGAAGAAAAAAATCATCAACTGCACAATAGTTCACTCCACTGTTAAAATCTTTCAGGCACATAATACCATGAAAAACATGATGGTATATTCTGTAATATGGATCATTGGCTTCATTTTCAGGTGCAACTAGAACTTTACTGATCAAGGGGGAGTTTCTCACATCCGATCACCAATCACAGTCATGTTAGTTAGCTGACAGGTGCTATCCAGGAATATAAATGCTTCCATCAAATATCTAGGGCTTGACAGACGTGAGCGTGAGGATGAGCAGGAGAGTGAGGATGAACTCCAGCTTTGAACTCCAGCTGTACTTTCCTACTCTATGTTTTGTTACAGTAGTGTAGGCTATACTTCATTTTATTTTTGATGTGCTTTTTGTTTGACAGTATTTTTTGCTGTACACATTTTCTGTTTCTGTTTTTCAATTACTGTAACAATTACTGTAACAATTACTGTAACAATTACTGTAACAATTTCCATGGCAGTATACAGTAAGTGCAATACAGTATGTGATGTGAGACCTTGTTGGCTCCTCTTGAATGAATCTGTTTTCTGCTTGATACACGTAGTATTCTGGAAAGAAAACATCTACTACAGTATCCATTCAGTGTCAAAGGACTAAGCCAAGATTGAACTGTGCACATGAGGGATATTTACATGGTCCACTGCCATACTGACAAAACATCTAAACATTTTGACCTGCAGTGTTTAAACAATGACAAAGGGACTTTTCATTTTGGGGGCACTGACTATTTGTATGAGAAAATGATTTGGGTTTGAAGCTTGAGTTAACTGTTTTGGGGGAGATATGACCTTTTGAAGGTGATCTATCTAGTTGTGCTGAACCATATAGACTATTTACCAAATGCACTAAGAGTTTTGAGAATGTAATTTCTGTTTCAAGAATTGAGCCAAAGCAATGGAGGAAAACTGTAATGGCACCTGTTTGAACTTGATATCAGTATAAAAGACGCCTGTCCACAACCTCAAACAGTCACACTCCAAACTCCACTATGGCCAAGACCAACGAGCTGTCAGAGGACACCAGGAACAACATGTAGACCTGCACCAGGCTGGAAAGACTGGACCTGCAACAGGTCAGCAGCTCAGTGTGAAGAAATCAACTGTGGGAGCAATTATTAGAAAATAGAAGACGTACAAGACCCCTGATAGTACAAGACCCCTGATAGTACAAGACCCTTGCAAGATCTCCCCCCGTGGGGTCAAGATGGTCACAAGAACGGGGAACACGACTCCCAGAAGCACACGGGGGACCTAGTGGATGACCTGCAGAGAGCTGGGACCCCCGTAACCACGGCTACCATCAGTTACACACTACGCCGCCAGGGACTCAAACCCTGCAGAGCCAGAGGACATGTCCCCCTGTGGAGCCAGGACAGGTCCAGGCCCGTCTGAAGTTCACCAGAGAGCATCTGGATGATCCAGAAGAGGATCCGGAGAATGTCTTATGGTCAGATGAAACCAAAATAGAACTTTTTGGTAAAAACTCAACTCGTTGTGTTTGGAGGAGAAAGGATGCTGAGCTGCATCTAAAGAGCACCATACCTACAGTGAAGCATGGGGGTGGAGACACCATACCTACAGTGAAGCATGGGGGTGGAGACACCATACCTACAGTGAAGCATGGGGGTGGAGACACCATACCTACAGTGAAGCATGGGGGTGGAGACACCATACCTACAGTGAAGCATGGGGGTGGAGACACCATACCTACAGTGAAGCATGGGGGTGGAGACACCATACCTACAGTGAAGCATGGGGGTGGAGACACCATACCTACAGTGAAGCATGGGGGTGGAGACAGGACGACTGATCCGTGTGAAGGAAACAATGAATGGGGCCGTGTATCGGGAGATTCTGAGTGAAACCCTCCTTCCATCAGCAAGGGCACAGAAGATGAGCCGTGGCTGGGTCTGTCAGCAGGACAGTGACCCCACACACACCGCCGGGCAGCAGAGGAGGGGCTTCAGAAGAAGCATCTCAAGGTCCTGGAGTGGCCTAGCCAGCCTCCAGATCTCAACCCCAGAGACAATCTGTGGAGGGAGTTGAACGTCCGTGTTGCCCAGAGACATCACAGCTCTAGAGGAGACAACACTGCTCTAGAGGAGACATCACTGCTCTAGAGGAGACAACACTGCTCTAGAGGAGACATCACAGCTCTAGAGGAGACATCACAGCTCTAGAGGAGACATCACTGCTCTAGAGGAGACATCACAGCTCTAGAGGAGACATCACAGCTCTAGAGGAGACATCACTGCTCTAGAGGAGACAACACTGCTCTAGAGGAGACATCACTGCTCTAGAGGAGACAACACAGCTCTAGAGGAGACATCACTGCTCTAGAGGAGACATCACTGCTCTAGAGGAGACATCACTGCTCTAGAGGAGACAACACTGCTCTAGAGGAGCTCTGCATGGAGGAATGGACCAAAATACCTGCAGCAGTGTGTGGAACGCTTGTGAAGACTTACAGAACACGTTTGACCTCCGTCATCGCCAACAAAGGATTGAGATGAACTTTTGTTATTGACCAAATACTTATTGTACCGAGGAATTTACCAATAAATTCTTTAAAAATCAGACAAAGTGACTTTCCGGATTTTTCTTCCTCATGTTGTCTCTCATAGTTGAGGTCTACCTTTGATAACAATTACAGGCCTCTCTCATCTTTTTAAGTGGGAGAACTTGCACAATTGGTGGCTGACTAAATAATTGTTTTCCCCGCTGTATGTAGGTAGATATGTTGGTAGATATGTTGGTAAGTAAATAAGAGATATGATGCTAAGGTGTTTTACAAAATGTGAAGATATATTTTGTTCATTTTGTTTTCCGGGCATCTGGAAAAACGGAGTAGATCTGGTTTTAAACTTGCTCGAGTGTAATTGGATTAAGTTTTGTAGCACTGAGACTAAAGGTGTGACGTAGCAGCAGCAGGTGTTACCTTGAAGTCGTAGGTGTAGTTGGTGTAGGGCATCAGGCTACTGTCGTAGGCGCTCTTCAGCTGGAAGCTGTGCGTCACGCTGCCGTCCGCGTGGCCGTTCTTGGCGTTGCAGCTGAAGTTGGTGAGACAGTCGTTGTAAAGAAGCTCCTTGAAGTCCTTGTGGTTCTCCGCCACGCCGCCGTTGCTCAGGTACTCCACCACACCTGGATCACAAGAAGGGGATCTCAACTTAGAAATAAATACCATATATTTATAACTTATACATAAATAATATGTATGTATAAATAATATTTATTTAGAATTATTTATTTAGAACTTTAGAATTTATAAAGAAAAGATATTTATTTGATCTAATACTTAAATACTTACTTATTATTAATTTATTACTTATAAGTAAATTTGAGTACTAAATGAATAATATTTATTTATAAGTAATAAATAAATCTTACTTATTTATAATTAATAAATGAATATTATTTTATTTATAAGTAAATAGTATTTATTAAGTGACGGAAAAAAAAAGAATACTTAAAGTAGATACACACACACACACATACATACATACATACACACACATATATATATTACATTACAAGTCATTTAGCTGACGCTTTTATCCAAAGCGACTTACAATCCTGTTACATTCGTACACTGTAGAAGTACACTGTTAAGTGTCTTGCTCAAGGACACATCGACTTGGGCGGGGATCGAACCTCCAACCCCGTGATTGAAAGACGGGCCTGCTACCCACTGACCCATAGTCTCCCCATATATATATATATATATATATATATATATATATATATATATATATATATATATATATATACACATACATACACACGCACATACACACACAGTTCAATATACTTACAAACACACATATAAAAATGTTACATATATATGTAAATACATGTGGTGGTTAGAATGTTTGAAATTGGGTGTTTCCACAACATATACAGGACTGTCTCAGAAAATTAGAATATTGTGATAAAGTTCTTTAATTTCTGTAATGCAATTAAAAAAACAAAAATGTCATGCATTCTGGATTCATTACAAATCAACTGAAATATTGCAAGCCTTTTATTCTTTTAATATTGCTGATTATGGCTTACAGCTTAAGAAAACTCAAATATCCTATCTCTAAATATTACAATATTTCCTCAGACCAAGTAAAAAAAAAGATTTATAACAGCAAAACAATGAAAATGTCCATTAATGCACTCAGTACTTGGTTGGGAATCCTTTTGCACGGATTACTGCATCAATGTGGCGTGGCATGGAGGCAATCAGCCTGTGGCATTGCTGAGGTGTTATGGATGCCCAGGATGCTTCAATAGCGGCCTTTAGCTCATTTGCATTGTTGGGTCTGGTGTCTTTCAGCTTCCTCTTCACAATACCCCACACATTCTCTCTGGGGTTCAGGTCAGGGGAATTGGCAGGCCAATGGAGGACAGTAATGCCATGGTCAGTAAACCAGTTACTGGTGGTTCTGGCACTGTGGGCAGGTGCCAGATCATGCTGGAAAATGAAATCCTCATCTCCATAGAGCTTTTCAGCAGACGGAAGCATGTAGTGCTCTAAAATCTCTTGGTGCACAGCTGCATTTACTCTGGACTTGATGAAACACAGTGGACCAACACCAGCAGCTGACATGGCTCCCCAAACCATCACTGACTGGGAACTTCACACTGGATTTCAAGCAACTTGGATTTTGCTCCTCTCCAGCCTTTCTCCAGACTCTGGCGCCTTGACTTCCAAATGAAATACAACACTTGCTTTCGTCTGAAAAGAGGACTTTGGACCACTCGGCAACTGTCCGCTGCTTCTTTTCCCCTTGCAGGTGTTTCGAGTTAATTAGACGATTCAAGTGATCAGTTGAATACCCTACTAGTATACTTTTTCATGATATTCTAATATTTAGAGATAGGATATTTGAGTTTTCTTAAGATGTAAGCCATAATCAGCAATATTAAAAGAATAAAAGGCTTGCAATATTTCAGTTGATTTGTAATGAATCCAGAATGCATGACATTTTTGTTTTTTTAAATTGCATTACAGAAAATAAAGAACTTTATCACAATATTCAAATTTTCTGAGACAGTCCTGTATACATAGGGTGTATTAAACTTTTACATTGTGTTATATTAGGCTTAAATTACATCTACAAAGATGATTGAGAGGGCACACACAGCTCTCTCCCTCAGACAAGGTTCAACAACACCAGACAGAGATAGACCCAGCGGCCTTGTGCTGCTCTAGTCTTAACCGGTAGAGAGGAGACTGCAGAGCGAGGACCAGGAGGCCCAGACACAATAAAGATAAGAGGAGTAACGAGGGGGGAGACGTCAGCAAGAAACCTCCACTTTCCTTAAAGTAACCAGCTTGGACTGGGAAAGGGGTCACACTGAATGTCGATAACTAATATGTAATGAGGGAGTGGGCGGAGGCGGCACCTGCATTGAGTCTGATGTATAAATAATATGTCAATGTGTTTGTTCGGGGGTTGTGAAAGACAGATATAAAGGGAGGTCGTTGTCTTTAATACCGGACCCAGCTCAGGTTTATTTGTGAAACTGTTGGTTACAAATACATCTACGTGAATTGAACTCTGATCCAAACTTTCTGTGTTCTGTGGGTATATATGCACACACACACACACACACACACACACACACACACACACACACACACACACACACACACACACACACACACACACACACACACACACACACACACACACACACACACACACACACACACACACACACACACACACACACACACACACACACACACACACACACATTATATATATGTATATGTATATGTATACTACTCTCCTGGAGCAGCGGGGCGTACCGGAGTCAGGTAGAGAGTTGAGGTCGGCGCACAGGATGATGGGGATGGAGGACGGGTCGGAGGGGGTCGAGCCGGTCGCCACGGAGCCCGAGGCGCTCTCGGCGATGCTCTTCAGCTCCGACAGGAACATCATCGTCTGGACCAGCTTCACGTCCGAGTACTCGGGGTCCCAGTGCATATGGGCGTTGGCCACCAGGATCAGCTGCCTCTCCTGGGGAGGCTTCACCCCTGGTGAGCAGGAGAGAGAATGCAGAGTTAACACATGAAGCATAGACTTTTATACAACCAGAGGAGTCACCCCCTGGTGGTTAATAGTGATAATGCAACTTTAACACAGGAAGCATAGCCTTCTATACAACCAAAGCTGCTTCTTACCGTCGGAGAACATGTCCTTGTTGACCTCGAGCAGGACGGCCACCCCGATGTTGTCTTTGGTCATCACCCTGTTCAGCATGACCTCGGAGCCCTCGGAGTTGGCCAGGGCCACCTGGTTGAACTCCACAGTGTGTTTCTGGACCAACGTAAACCTGCGGGGGGGAAATAAAGCTGCGTAAACATACATGGAAACGTCTTAAAGTTCACACATCAGCCACATGGTTGACATTTCTCTTCTTTCCTTCAATAAGAAAAGCTTCGCTAAAGCAACGCGTTGCCTGTTGATTAAATGGGCCGCTTTTATTGTGAAACTCTTGACACTGAAACAGGAAGCCGTTTCTATTTAAATGTTAGCTTCCAGTTTCTTTGACTAATTTCTTCTCTCCTTATTTAACTGTTGTTCAAAAAGATTTATTTGTCTCTTTTTCAGCGTTTTTTTGTTCGCCATCTTCCAAACTCAACTATGTATATTTTGAAAGAGGAAGTGCCCCAAAATAAAAGCCTCACACCTTTTGAAAAGACATAGCTATCAAAAAAGATAATACAAAACTGCCTTTTAATTAAATAGGCAGCTTTTATTGTGAAACTCTTGACACTGAAACAGGAAGCCGTTTCTTTTTAAATCTTAGCCTCCAGTTTCCATAAACTCTACAAAATAAAAGCCTCAGAGAACTTATCGAAAAACATCCCGATCAAAACAATACAAAACGTTATTAAAAAGAAAGAAGAAGAGGGACTCGCTTGTCGGTCTTGAAGAACACGGCGCAGCCGTCCACGTGCTTGCGCTCCTGTTCAGAAACCAGCTTGGCGCGAGACTTGGGGCAGAAGTATCCGTCGTAGCCGCGCTCCTTCAGTGTGTCCAGGAACATGGCGTAGTACTGCTCCGTCTCCACCTCCTGCAACAGCCAATCAAATGCCTTCAAGTCACACACCAATGGGAAATATGGAAAGTTTGGGGAGGAAACCAGCAGAGTTTGCATTCATTACATCATGTAGGTCAGTGGTTCTCAACCTTTTTTCAGTGATGTACCCTCTGTGAAATGCTTTGTTCAACCAAGTACCCCCTAACCAGCACAAATAATCTTTGGTAAAAAAAAAAGTAGTAATACACAGCACTGTGCCATCAGTGTCTGATGTAAAACTGTCTACAATGAACATTGCATTAAACTGAATGCTTTAGCATTTACATTTTAATGAGAAACGTGTGCTTGTGCTTCACTGAGTATCTTTGTCAGTCTGGTGTAAGGGAGACCACTGCTGTGATGAAGCTATTCTCCAGGCACAGTCGGTTTCTTTGCTTTGTTTTAATCACGGTCATTGCAGAGAAGGAGGCCTCACATAAATATGTGGAGGCAAAGGGCAGTAGCTGCTCTGAAGCTTCTGTCCCAGGTCAGGGTGCTCCTGCTTCACACACACACCCAAAACTGTGTGAGTGTTTCTCATCCAATCTAGCTGTACGGATTAATCCTCCATGTCAGGAAAGTAGGAATGAAAATCTTTAATCACGTTGGTCAAATGTCCCACTTTAGGATATCAGTCACGGGCAATTCCAGGATGCCTTATTTTCATTGGTTGCTGGATTAAATCTTACCCAGATACAACAGATACGTTTGTTTTCTGATGGGTTTGTGTAGCCGATTTCTTTTTTTTGATTGGCTGATAGGCACCTCACAGCAGAACTCCAGGGGAGCGCTTGATTCCTCCACGGTGAGGGCAGCGCGGCTAGCTAACGTTTGCGCGCTGCGGCACATTAAAACATTAAATAGCCGAGAGATTTTTTCAGCGTGAGAAATACGATGTCTGGCGGGAGTACGTGAGTTAAGACCGAAATGCGTAAGTCTCATGCTCAATGCTAACACTTGAGAGCCCTGGGCACTTGTCTATCTGTGTTTTCAGCAGCGTTGCTGCTACGCTTCAACCACGACTTCATTATTTGAGTTTAAAAGCCGGCAGTGATAGACGGGTCATGACCGTTGGTGTGTGCCACGTTGGGTCAAACCATCCTGATATGGGGGAAGCTCTGGGTTTTTAGGATAATTAAATTAAATTGCCTACTTAATATAAAATCAGTTTATGAACTTACACTTTTGTTTTATTGAATATTTATTTAATAACTATTTTTAAAGGATTTTGGAATGGATGTAAATTTGAAATAGATTTTTTTTTAATCTCATGTACCCCCAGGGGTACACGGGCCCCCATTTGAGAACCACTGATGTAATAATAATATTAAAGTTACAGACGGTGAAACTATTCGTTGGTTAACTGTTGATTGATTAATCATTAGCTATTTTATTATAATTCTATATGAATCTGAGAGCGAAAGAAACAAGCGATGAAGACGTCAGCTCCAGCTCTATTAATTCCTTTGCACTGATATTAATATTTAATCTGATTTAGTCTCCGCCCCCCCCCCGGGCCTGACGGTGACGGAGGGCCCACGAGGCTCTTAATACAATTACATTAACATTTCAAGTAAAAATATTTTCTACAGGCAAACAGCCCAAAATAATTAACTTCAAAGAAAAATCTAATTTCTTGTAAAAGCAAGAGAAAAGAATATACTATTAGGAAAATACATTAAAAACTGAAAATGCTCAAAGCACCGTTTGCTGCTCTTTGATGCTCACTGGTCTGAGCCATTTGGCGTCTCATCTTAGCTACACCTCCATCATGCCTGGGGTCAGGCTCTGAGCTGAGGAAACCCTCAGGATGGAGTGAAGGTTCTCATCAGTGAGACGAGTCGTGTGTGAAGTTGTGCTCATCAAAGAGAACAGTTGCTCATACAGGTGTGTGCTGCCACACACAGAGAGGTGTGAGCAGCCTGGGGGGCAGCTGAGGCATTGTGTCGGGATAAACGTGGAAACTCTGCAGCGCCCACAGACTCATATGTTGTTCAGCGTGTCACTGCGTTGGAGCTCCATCAGTCCATGTGGAGGTTTGATGGTGTATGTTCCACTTCAGCTGCAAATGGATTACTGAGTAGTTCAAACCTGCTTTGTTGGGCTTCAAAATCGGCAAATCGCCGTGTGAATGTCTTGCAAATGCCGCGCGGTGCGTTTTTCTAGCGTTTTAGGCGCGTCTGTTTTCCCGACGGATGTGGCCACGAGTTTTGCCTTATAGGGACCTTAAAAGGACTTTAACATTAGAGGGACCTTAGAGAGTACTGACGAGACACCCTAGGAGGGACCAAAGAGGGACCTTAACGGAACCTTAGGAGAGACCTTAACGGGACATTAGGAGAGACTTTAGTGCAGGGGTCGCCAACCTTTTTGAGTCCGAGGGCTACATCAAGAGTACGAAATAATCCGAAGGGCTACTTTTTTTAGTTGTCGACATCCTGGCTCTTTGAGAGACGCTCCTTGCAGAGTGAGGAAGCCAGAGGAGCAGCCTCCCCCCAGGTCCTAGTGCCCGGGGACTATGGCCTTTTCTTTTTTTTTTGACGGAGCTCAATGTTGACTATTTTTAGAACATGCCGTGCGGGCGACTCACCTGGTCCCTGCGGGCGACCAGGTGCCCGCGGGCACCGTGTTGGCGACCCCTGCTTTAGAGGGACCTGATGAGACACTCTAGGAGGGACCTTAGGGGGGACCAGAGAGAGACCTTAACAGGACCGTAGGAGAGACATTAGAGGGACCTTGACTGCTCGGATCGGGATCGCCAAATATTGGTCTGTTTTTGGGAAGCTGGAACACTTGGGGGCCTGGAATTGGATTACAGCTGGAGGGATACCAACATAAGTGGTGGACTATATGAACAACACACTTCGCCCGAGAGGCCGTTCGCTCACCTGCAGGCTGATGATGTCGGCGTCGCAGCCGGTGATCTCCTCCATGATGCCTTTCTTCCTGTACTCCCAGTTCAGGGCCCAGGATGGGCAGTAGCCGTACAGCTGCCGAGTGGCGTACTTGTCGCACAGCACGTTGTAGCACATGACCGTGAACACGGCTGCAGAGGAGAGAGAAACGCACAAAGTCATCTCCCTCTCCTACGCGTCCCACCCCGTGAACCCTCCTTCTCACACCCGATGAAGGTACCTGAGGGGCTCATCTGGTCTCGCTCCTTCAGAGTGATCCACGGTCTTTGGGGGAGCTGCTCCGGGTGCACTGTGGACACACACAAGACACCAGCGTTCACACACCAGGTGTGCAACAAACTGACAATTAAACACACTTAGTTACGACAACTCACCTGCCAGATTGTCGAGCATGTAGTTCAAAAGCTTCCTGGTCCCGTCCGGCTCCTGGTACAGGTTGAGGATGTCCTGGGACAACGGGTTTCCTGCAGACAATTCAGAAATATATAGAAAAACTACAAGTTCTCTCAGAGTAAAGAAATAACGACTTTAGAATCATGCTAATGCTAGGTTAGATAAACGCTCACCTTTCAGCCCCAAGGTCTGTAACTGGAACAGCCTCCCGAGTTCATACGGCAGAACTCGTAAAAGATTGTTGTTTAAAAGCAATTCCCTGAAACAAACAGGGACAGAAATGCTCAGTTTTGTGTCTCACATTTATTGACCTTAGAGGGACCTTAAATGTATTTAATATTAGAAAGTAAATCCATTTAATTTAATTATATTTATTTAAACCCACATAACTTTATCAAAGATCAAACAAACATTATTACATTAACTTTGTTAAAAGCTTTGTCACAGTTGAGTTTGTTGGTTCTCCACTGGTCTGGGGCAGTGGTTCTCTACTGGTCCGTGGACCTTGACTGCTTGGTTGGGCAACACTTGCTCTGTTTGTGGGAAGCTGGAACACCATTAGAATCCATAAATATGACATCTAGAACTCATAGTGGTCTAAAGGTGCGTTTTACAGTTTCAGGCGCAGTAAGTAAATGAAGAGTAGAACAGGTTTGATTCAAAGGTGGCCACATGGGCGATATTTATTAGAGTCCTTCTTTTAAAGTTCATTCTGGCCATGAGGAGAGTCCCCAGGTCACACCGTCTGTGTATCGGTGTCCCCTGAAGCCCCTGAAGGCATCGCCGCCTACCTGAGAGACACCATGTTGCCCAGCTCGGCGGGCAGGCTGCGCAGCTTATTGGACGACAGGTTCAGGTAAACCAGGTAGGGCAGCTTGGCGATGTCCGGCGGGATGCGGCTCAGGTTGTTGTCGTTGATGTGCAACGCCGTCAGGTGAGTGAGCGTCCATAAGGAGGTGCTCAGGCTCCTCACCCGCCCTGAGGAACAGAAAACAGATGATAACTGACTTCTGTAGGAAACTGATAAACAGACAATAAAGGTTTGTATTCATAAAAATAAATCTTTGCGCCAAAGGCAAGAAAACAACTATAACTTGTTTTTTATCGAGGAAGTGAAAAAGGATGAAGAGTTTCATGCGGTTTCACAGATCTTCATGTTGTCAATTAGGAAGCCTTTAACCAACAGGCTTCAGGCTTCAAATACATTATTTATTATTATCTGCTGAACACTTTGCTTTATCAATGTGGGGAAATATATAGATATAGTTTTTTAAAAATCCCAATGCATTTAAATAAATAAATTCAACCACTTAAATAATAAATTGTCTCACATACAACATAAAAGACACTGAATGGGGTTAATAAATGGGAAACAACAACAAAAACACCTGAAACCGATTTTATACGTCTCGTCAGCTCACTTTGGGGGAACTGGTCTTAATGGTTTGTGTTTGGGACTGACCAGAAATCTCGAGCTCGGCCCAGTAAGACTTCTTCCCACTGGCCACCTCTTCCGCTGGCATGATGGTGTAACATCTGCGGGGATCTGGAGGATCATATTTTTCCTTTGGCATACCTATTAATCTGAAGAGCACAGCAGGGAACACAGATGTTGAGTACGAACAATTAGAATATACTTATTTCAAAAAATTTGAAATAAAAAGCAACTTTAAATAAAGAGGCAAAATGTTAAAGACAAAAAGGCTAAAAATACTATTAAGAAAGACATGTAAAAATAAATAATTTTAAAACATGCAATATATAATACAAATAACACCATTATAAAAGACATGTTAAATAAATAAATCTAAAACAATGCAATATAAAATATAACACAAAATATTACCATTATAAAAGATGTATTTAATAAATAAATCTAAAAAAATGCAATGTAAAATATAATAAAAAAAGAATACTATACATATTTGATTAAAATTAATTTGTTGGAATTTTGGCAAGAATACAAAATTATTCACTGATTCGGTATTAAAAACATATTTGGTCGTTAACACAGTTTTAACATTTTATAGTTTCTTTAAGTATTAAAAGTGTTTTTTTTTTTTAAATCAGCAAACAACAGCTGCAAAACATTATATATTTGTTTGTATTATTGATTCACGAGAAAATTATTTTCACAAGTATTTTTATAACTATAAATGATTTGGGCTGTAAAATGTCACAATATTTTAATAAAAATGAACGCCAGTTTCCTGGAACGCAAAGGACATGTTTTCAAATTGTTCACCCAAAACTCAGATATTAAATGTGCATATAGATATAAAAACAGAAAATAATCCTCACATTGGAGAAAACTGGAACCCGATAAAATGTTGAGTTTTTGTCTGATAGAATAAATCATATGATTAAACAATAATAACAAAATATATTTTTAAAAATGCTCTATGACAAAAACAAAAAAAGGGTCTTGAAAAAAATGTAATACAAAAAAAAATGTTTAAACGTTTGTATTTTGGCAATAATAAAAACAAAAATTGTATAAATATTTAGTCTTGAATACAGATTACACAGTTTTAACATTTTCATTATTTTTTATAAAAGTGGCAGCAATGTTTAGGAAAAAGATGGCTGCAAAAAAAAGGGATTTTAATGTCAAATGTTCCTATTAAGATAGTGATGAACCAGAAAAAAACATACAATAAAAATACAATAAAATCCGGAAATAAATGAATGCACCTTTGAGTTATTTTTATTTAAACTTAATTGGAGCTGGTTTAATGCACGTTAGCGATATTATAATTCAACGTGCATTGCCGGTAATAACACACACACTACAGTAACTAGAAACAAACAAGTTAAGTGGGAGGAATGCAAAACAAAAAAGTAAAAGTTGTTTATGATCAAAATGTTCAGATCAAGTTTGGGAAACACTTACACATAACTTTGTTTACCCGATACACACGGCCTGCTGGGAGATATGTGATCACGTGTCTAAAGACAATGACGAGGGTCATCAACATGTCTTCGAGGGCTCGCGAGGCCGTGACATTTCTGCTGCCTTGGGAAGGCGGGAATTTGTTTTTCTTTTCTTTTTTTGTCAATGGAAAAAATGTCTCGATGGCAACTGCGCCGACAGCTGAGTGTCCAAACATAGCCGTAGTGTCAAAAGTGACACCTGACAAGCACGTGACGTAGAAATGAAATGGAGGGGGTCGGGGCCCCCCTCACCAGCTGTCACACCTGGCAACGAGGTAAACCACGCCCCTAACGGTTATGTCCGTTGAAACATTCAAACATTTGAAAAAACGTTGGAATGTCGTCAAACCGCCGCGCAAGACTCAACAAGCACGCGCCGATTTTGTTCAGGTCAGCAGGCAGCGAAGGGGGCGCGTGACGCCCGGTGCTCACGGAAGCGGACTGCCTGAGGGGGGCAACGGTGGACGGGGAGTCGGCACACGCGGCGGAAGCGGATTTTAAACTGTGAAATCTAAACCCCGACGGAGCGGACATCCGGGACAACGTGTCCGCGGCATTAGGACAAAGTCAAAAAATAACATTACCTTCATTCGGGAACGGAAGAAGACGATATATAGAGGGAATTGGTGGCGACATGCAGACAGCGGCTGTTGAACCCGTTGAGACCCTGAACGTCTCGGAAGCAGAAGGAAGAACAACAAACTCGGCTTCCGCTCGTGCTCGTCAGCACGCCGCGTGCGCACCCAGATTCTTTCCCCCGCTCATGTCGTCGAGTTGAGAACAAGTGGTGTCTAAAATCATTTAAAACATTTAACAGAATAAAATAGTAAAAGAAAATGTTGTTTAAAACGATGTCATCTGCCTTCCTTAATGTGAAAGAATGGTACTCTGAATAGTGCAACTTTCTAGCAAACTACATTTAAATAATATGATATAGAGATACAAATATAATAGCGTGCATATTTTTAGAACATGGAGAAGCTACTGCCTAAATCGGCCTGCATTTAATACAGTAATAACATGTTCTTGCTCAATCGTATTTTATCTGAGTAATTATTCTCCAGAGTCTGTAAAAAACTAAATATTCCCATAACACAGACATGTCAATCTCATGCCGAATATGAAGATGGAGCCTAACAATTATATACATTTACTCAGTATATGACGTATATTTGAATTATTTAGCAAAAGTCAAGGTAACGTTTAATGTCGTTTTTACCTCCCAGGTGGAACTGTTCACTGCGGGTCTCTGTTTCCGCACGGACCAGCGACATTCCCAAACATGGCAACCTGCACGCGGACCGTGTGGAAAGGTCAGTTGTTTTTGTTATATTTAGTTGAATTTAAGTGACACGGAGTTTTTCGGGTCATGAATATAATAATATAATTAACTGTTCATTATTTAAGCCCTCTATCCTTTCGGTTAGAAAACCCCCAAAAAACATGGACGCCGTCAGAAATGTGTTATAAGTTTTATTGTCAACCAAACGTATTTACCGTTATTTAAGTTTATAATCGTATTTATTACGATACTTAAATCAATTCGGCATTAGTGTTAGTAATAAGGCAGCTTTTAAATTTATTAAAATACACGTTTGGCCAGAGCGTCCTTGAACACGTCGTGGTGGGCGGTGATGAGGAGTGACACACACACACACACACACACACACACACACACACACACACACACACACACACACACACACACACACACACACACACACACACACACACACACACACACACACACACACACACACACACACACACACACACACACACACACACACACACACACACACACACACACACACACACACACACACACACACACACACACACACACACACACACACACACACACACACACATGCCTCATGTCACAGACGTTATAACGACCTCTGTGTCAATAAGATCTCACTTCTGAACAGATGAGTAGAAAAAACAAAGAGCAGCAATACAGAAAACTGTCATATATTCTTCAAATAAAAAATAAAAACTTAAAAAATAAATTTTACGAGTTTAGTAAACTTTACACTCAAAGTCTCTGTCTGCCTGTTCATCACTGACCACAGTGGTCTGATTGATATGCTCCGCCCCCCTAAAAATGACCTTGGAGATAAACTTGTATGAAGAATTTACAATATCTCCCCATTTGACTCAAAGTCAATTTATTTAATGAAGCCGACAGCTCTTTTGTGTGTGTGTCTGGCTGTCTGTCTGTCTGTCTGTCTGTCTGTCTGTCTGTCTGTCTGTCTGTCTATTTGCGTGTGTGTGTGTTTGTCTGTGTATGTGTGTATCTGCGTTTGTGCGTGTGTGTGTTTGTATCTCTGTGTGTCGGTGTGTGTGTTCATCTCTGAACATCTTCTCTGCTCAGCTCTCTCAGGGTGTCAGCAGCTGCTCGGCCCCCCGTCGGCCCTGAGGCTCCTCCCCCCCGTCAGGACTATGGCTGTCAAGTGAGTTCAATAAAACACTTTTCAAAGGAGAGCCAGCTCGTCGCTCACTTTATAAAACTAGTATTCAGGCTTCGTAGGATCATGGAAAACCTGGAAAAGTCATGGAATAAAAAAATGTTTATTTCCATGCCTGGAAAAGTCGTTGAAAAAAGTGTAATCACAAAGGTCATGAATAGTCAAGGAAAGGTCATGGAAAAGGTCATGGAATCCATTGGTCAGCCTGTGTGTGAACCCTGAGGATAACATAAATATGTCTGTGTTAACGTCTCCCTCGTTTGCCAGGGCGCTGAGGAAAGACAAGAAAGAGGAGAAAGAGAAGGAGGTGAAGAAAGAAAGGACGGTCGTCGACGACAAAGACCGCCATAAGCCCTTCGGCAAGACGGCGTGGAACCCGGTGGACGACGTGTACTTCATGAGGTACTACCCACGCGTGCGGCACGGGGCGGCGGAGGCCGTGGACCTGCTGAAGGACCTCCAGAGGCTGGACTTCTCCGCCCCACGGCAACCGGTCTACATCGACCTGAAGCTGGACATGAAGCTGGAGAAGAAGGTAGAGCGGGGGGGGCATGAAGAGGCTCTTCTTCTTCTTCTTCTTTCTTTTCTTTTCTTTTTCTTTTTCTTCTTTGTGTTCTCGTTTCTTCTTCTTCTTCTTTTTCTTCCTCTTCTCCTCCTTCTCCTTCTCTTTCTTCAATGTCTTATTCTTCTCCTCCTTCCTCTTCTCCTTCTCTTCATCCTTCTTCTCGACCTTATTCTTCTTTTTAATCTCTCGTCCACTCCAAGATTCCATCTCCGTGGCTGTGAACCGTTCTGTAAAATAATGCACACTCCAGTCGTGCTATAATGAGGCGGCGGCAGAATGCCTTTAATGCTATGATTGACATTTAAACGTCTTAAAACTGTAATAATTATTTATTTTTTCTCTCTTTCCCCCCTCACAGAAAAGGGTTGAGTCGTTTGTCAGTACGGTGCACCTCCCTCACCCCTTCACCACCAAGATGAACACCGTTCTAGTTTTCACGGAGGTGAGATCTTTAATCTGATGTTCAACACTCAATGAGACGAGCAGCGTGTTTATATTAAGTGACCGTGTCTCGGGGGTCTCGGGGGTCTCGAGCAGGACTTGATCTAGACGTGTGTGTCTGCAGGATCCTGATCAGGCTCGAGTGGCCATGGAGAGCGGAGCGGCGTTCGCTGGAGGAGCCGAACTCATTCAGCCGGTGAGTCGAGCAGGAAAGACACACACACAAACACACACACACACTCACACACTCCCTCATACACAACCCCCCCCCCCCCCCCCCCGGTCCATTGACCCGTTCTTTGGGCTCAGATTCTAGACGACGAGGTCTCAGCCGACTTCTACGTGACGGTGCCGGAGCTCCTCCCCAAACTGCTGCTGCTGAAGAACAAGCTGAGGAGGAAGTTCCCCAAGAGCAAGAGAGGTGCTGCTTCTCCTTCTCCTCCTCCTACTCCTCACCTCTTCTCTCCCTCCTCGTACTCCTACTCCTACTCCTCCTCCTCCTCCTCACCACCTCTTCTCTCCCTCTCAGGCGCCGTGGGCCTCAACATTCCCAGAATGGTGTCGTTGTTCCAGACGGGTCAGGAGGTGATGGTGGAGAGCGAGTGCTACGTCAGGACTCAGATAGCGATGGTACGACCGACATCTTGTTTCAGTTTGAGGCTTCTGAAAAGAAACATGGAGTCAAACACTTCCTCTTTGTGTTGTTGTTGTTTTTGTTGTTCTACTCCATCTTCTTCTTCTCCTCCTTCTTTTTCTTCTCCTCCTTCTTCTCTTCTTCTCCCTCTTCTCCTCCTTCTCCTCCCTCTTCTCCTTCTTCTTCTCCTTTGTGTCCTCCTTCTTCTCTTTCTTCTCCTCCTCCTCCTCCTCCTCTGACTTCTTCTATTGTTATTTTACTTTGTCATGTGGTCCAGTTTCAGTAGAAGCTCACCCAGCTGATGTCCAATGGAAACTGAGGTCATGTGTTAACGGAGGTCATGTGATCTCCTCTGTGCAGCTGGACATGACCAGGGACCAGATCCTCTCCAACCTGCAGGCGGTGCTGCTGGAGGTCTGCTCCCACCGGCCGGCGGACGCCGGTACGTTCCCCAGGCTGACGGGGGGCCCCCACGGGGCCCTTTAGTGGCCCTCGGTCGCCCTTTAGTGTCTCTTGGTGGCTCTCAGTGTTCCTTTAATGGCCCTTCGTGGCCCGGAACATCTCGTATGAAGAGATCTTTACTTTCCCTTTGGTCCTGGACCTCTGGGGGGTCTCGTGGCCCTGTGGAGGGGTTCCTACTCCACTTCCTGCCGTGTGCATGAACACAAACGCCTCCTCTGGACCTCCAAATCCTTTTGTAAAGGCACAAAGTACAAAGTACAAAGTATGGAGCCGTCGTGTCGGAGCGTCCTCTCTCTCTGAGCTCTGAGCGGATTGTTTGACTTCCTCTGCCGCCGAGGATCCAGGCGCCCGCAGAGAGGAGTCCGTCTGACGCCCTTTTTTTAATGAGGTAAAGAGTCATCTGCAGCGTGGGCAGAAAACCAGAGGAAGCTTCACAGAGACACGCTGGGAACCAAGAGGAGAGTGGGAATGCATCGTGTGGGTGATGAGGCCAGTGAGAGGGAGAAAGAAACACCCAAGAGACTGCTGGGAATTATTCATGACTAAAAACACAATGAAGAAAAACCTGAACACAGAGAAATCTCCAACACCCAGGGAAAGAAATGCAAAAATAGCTGCTCATAAGTTGAAGATGTGTGTGTGTGTGTGTGTGTGTATATATATATATATATATATATATATATATATATATATTTTTTTTTTTCTTTTCTTTTGTAAGCGCAGACTTTTTATATATCGATATCGGCCGATATTTTCATTATCGGTTTTGATCGGCGTTCTCAAAACGGCTGATCAAACCGATCACTCAAATCGATCGATCAGATGACGTCACATCTGCGAGAAATACTATCAGAGACGTTTCAATCTCCGCGCGCCGCAACGGAGACGATGCGCCGGCAAGTGCAGAGTGAGAGGTCCCCGCGGGGATCCTCCTGCAGCGAGCGGCACCCCGTCCCCCGAGTTGAATCTCTGGGTCAATTCACCGACACTCACATGTCTGACCCTATAGACTGATGTTCACGGTACACGCATTCCATCAGGAGCGCGCGAGGGTTATGATAAAGTTAGCCGATAACTTTATCAAAACCCTTGCGCGCTCCTGAAATAGATAATAAGGTTTTCCACAAATATTATTTATTATATAACGATATTTTAATGTTCTATCTATATATAAATAAACCTCATAATGACACAACTCCTCCTCCTCCTCCTCAGGACCTCTCATCGAGCGAGCAATCATCGCCAGTCAAACCAGTGAAGCTCTGTGGTTGAGGAGCGAAGACCTTCTCCCCAAACCAGCAGAGCACAAGGCCGTGTGACTCGTCCTCGGATTGTAAATGTATATAAATATATATATATGTGTGTTACCATTGATCCCCGTGTTGAATAAAGTTTTTGTTCTGACTTCTGGTATCTATTGTTCACAAAGAAACAGTACAAAACATCACAAGGTGATCGGGAGAGAACGGACACAATTATTACAGTTTTTCTCCATTGCTTTGGCTCAATTTTTGAAACAGAAATGACATTCTCAAACAACTCGTGCAAACCTCCAAACCATTGGGCACTTGTTCACAACAGATTTGAATTTCTCATTCCTTTAATCAAATTGCAATTGTTTTAGAAACTCCTTCCAAATGACAGGTACAATTGCCTACACAGCTTGCACACATTTCAAATGATTTAGCACATCTGTGCAAACGATTAGGTACAATTGCCTTCAGTTAGCTCAATTAATTACCAATTGAATACATCTTGCTGGTCTAAACTGACTGTTGATCGTTCAGGCACATAATACCATGAAAAACATGATGGTATATTCTGTAATATGGATCTCTTGGATCATCGGCTTCATTTTCAGGCGCAACTAGAACTTTACTGATCAAGGGGGAGTTTCTCACATCCAATCACCAATCACAGTCATGTTAGTTAGCTGACAGGTGCTATCCAGGAATGTAAATGCTTCCATCAAATATCTAGGGCTTGAGAAAGTCCAGTACAGGCCAGGTAAACGAACAAGGGTAACTGCCTGGTCGAGGAAGAGGAGGAAGAAGAAGAGGAAGAGGAGCAAGGGTGCATGGTGGTGGAGGGTGTATGAGCATCAGGCTCTAAACCAGAGGTCCCTTCTCCAGGCAATGGATGCTGCTTGTGCCGATGTCACAGCTGATCAGTGCAGGGGATGTTTGCGGCGTGCACGGCGATTCTTCCCCCGTTGCAGAGCAAGGGAGAACATCAGATACGATGTTGACGAAGATCTGTGGCCAGACAGATGTGAGCGTGAGGATGAACTCCAGCTTTGAACTCCAGCTGTACTTTCCTACTCTATGTTTTGTTACAGTAGTGTAGGCTATACTTCATTTTATTTTTGATGTGCTTTTTGTTTGACAGTATTTTTTGCTGTACACATTTTGTTTCTGTTTTTCAATTACTGTAACAATTACTGTAACAATTACTGTAACAATTTCCATGGCAGTATACAGTAAGTGCAATACAGTATGTGATGTGAGAGCTTGTTGGCTCCTCTTGAATGAATCTGTTTTCTGCTTGATACACGTAGTATTCTGGAAAGAAAACATCTACTACAGGAACCATTCAGTGTCAAAGGACTAAGCCAAGATTGAACTTTGCACATGAGGGGATTTCTATGGTCCACTGCCATACTGACAAAACATCTAAACATTTTGACCTGCAGTGTTTAAACAATGACAAAGGGACTTTTCATTTTGGGGGCACTGACTATTTGTATGAGAAAGAGACTTAGTTTTGACTGATGAGTTGTCTGTTTTGGGAGAGATATGACCTTTTGCAGGTGTGCCATAGTGTTTTGCTAAACCATCCAGGTTATTTTGGCAAATGTATTTAAAACTTTGAGAATGTTCATTTTTTCGAGAGAGAGAGATGAGCCAAAGCAATCGAGAAGGAAGTTTCCATTTTGGGGGCACTGACTATTTGTATGAGAAAATGATTTGGGTTTGAAGCTTGAGTTAAATGTTTTTGGGGAGATATGACCTTTTGAAGGTGATCTATCTAGTTGTGCTGAACCATATAGGCTATTTACCAAATGCACTAAGAGTTTTGAGAATGTCATTTCTGTTTCAAGAATTGAGCCAAAGCAATGGAGGAAAACTGTAATAACCACTGGCAGGAAACGACTGCTTCGTGTTGATAATGTTGTTTTTACAGAATATATCATATATAATATATACAAAATAAATACACATATTATATTTAAATATAAATAATTTTCATAAATAAATAATAAAACATGTATACATATATGTTATATATATATTTCAAAATAGAGCTAGACCTGATCGCTCAACGTCACTGTTGGAATAAGTTGTACATGTAGTGCTGCCGTCTGGCCACCAGGCGGCGGTGTTGACGTATATCCAGATCTGTTGACGTGGTAGAAGTGAATTTAAGGAATCCTGCAACCTGTTGCAGCTGTAAAAAACTTGATTCTCACTTTTTTTAATACTTCTTTATTCTCCCTATGATGGATTTTTAAAAATCTCTGGTTAATTATGATGGCTGATTACTACTAAAAACACTACTGATTACTACTAAAAACACTACTGATAATTACTAAAAACACTACTGATTACTGATTATCAGCCGCAGTGTGAGAATAAAAAAGAAAAACTATCTTCCACCCTTTTACAGTGCGTGTTTACATTTGAAACATTTTGAAGGCTCAAAAGAGTTGGTTGTGTTTGCTGCATTAGTGTGCCGCCTTCTGGTGCTGTGCAGGTTGGTATTCAGAGCGGTGGTCTGCGGTACATTGGGGTCTTTATGGGGTCTTTATGGGGCCTGTATGGGTCCCTGTGGGGAGATCAGCTCCTGTCTGAAGGTTTCGTTAAGAAACTGTGAGATGAAACAGACCTTCTGACATGCAGCAGCTGTAGAGGAGTTACTTTAGTATTCACTTTGCATTCTGCTACATCACGCTGACCTCAGTGTAGTTTTGTTATTGATAATATTTCCGACAATTGGACCTCCTCGATCGTTTCTTCGTGACGCGAAAAGAGGGAAGTAAAAATGGACACCATGCGTATTGAGAAGCACTTTAAATGTTAAATATGGCTTTACTTGTATTGTGTTTCCAAAACTGGCAACCCGAGACCTCAAAGGGGTCCCGAGAGGATTTGCAGCTTTGCACCTTCAACGTGTGTCAACATTTTATAAATTAGATGTTAAAAGATTCACATTCATTATGTTTATCATTACATATTTAGTCACGCGGGACATAAACAAATCATAATAACCAGGACGTCGGGCATCAGGAGGGCGATTTGTGGAAATGATATGTTTGACCTTTGACCCCTGGGAAGTTGGCAGCCCGCTGCTCCTAAATGTTTAGAATGCGTTAAGTGCAGAGGTCAAAGTTCATGTCTGTCTTGATTAAAACAAAACTATTTTTAGAAAAAAAAAAAAAATTATTCTGGTGGTCGATTGTCGTCGCGATTCATCAAATAAATTGTTTCAATTCCCTCTGTTTTCGGATATTATTGTAAACTGAAGACTTCAGACATTTGAAGACGACGTCATGGACTCTGGAAGATCCCAAAAAATTACATTATTATTTTCTGAAATATTTTTGACAAAACAACAAAAACAGTTTACTTGAAAACTCTGAAAATAATTAGTTGCAGCCCAAAATATATTTTACACACGATAATTACATATATATATAAATATATATATATATATATATATATATATATATATAAATATATATTTATTCATATAGATATATATATACTGTATATATGAATATGCCTACTATGAACTATTCATACACTGTCATATTCCTTGAATGTATTTTAACTCTAAATCTGTCCTTCTGTACACATTACATCTATTGCATCTGTCCATCCTGGAGAGGGATCCTCCTCTGTTGCTCTCCTGAAGGTTTCTTCCCTTTCCCCCTGAAGGGTTGTTTGGGAGTTTTCCCTGATCCGATGTGAGGTTTTGGGGCAGGGATGTCTATGTGTACAGATTGTAAAGCACTATGAGACAAATTTGTCATTTGTGAAATTGGGCTATACAAATAAACTGAATTGAATATATATATATATATATATATATATATATATATATATATATATATATATATATATATATATGTACACAGTATATATATGTACACAGTATATATATATATACATATATAGAAAAATAAATACATGGTTATTTATGTATATTTAAATAAAATATATATTCAATATAAATATAACTAAATACAGATTTATATATATCAGAGTGAAGGAAGGATTGAAGAAAGGACTAAAAGAAGGAAGGAAAGAAGGAAGGAAGGAAGGAAGGAAAGAAGGAAGGAAAGAAGGAAGGATGGACTGAAGAAAGAAAGGATTGCAGGAAGGCAGGAAAGAAGGAAGGAAGAAATGACTGATGGAAGGAAGGAAACAAGGAATGAATGAATGAAGGAAGGCAGGAAGGAAGGGAGAAAGGACTGAAGGAAGGAAGCCAGGGAAGGGAACCAATCTGCACCCAGACAGCTCTGACTGCTCCTGGTTTCTGGCCGAGGACAAAAGGGCCGTGTGCAGATCAGGTTTCTGCCATGTGACACTGAGGAATCTCAGCTCTCATTAAACATAGAGGGTGCTGCAGACGACCCACAATGCAGTGCGGTCGTCAAACAACCTGCAGCTTGATTATTATTGTGGCACGGTGAATGAAATACACGCCACAAGATCACGCTACGTATTCATTGTGTCGTAAAAACATCTGTTTAGTATAATTAAACCATAAAAGTAAGATATAGTACCCATGAGTTGCCACTAGGGGATGACGGATATGATGTTCAATTCCTTTAAATTGACTATAACCTCACTAATAAAATTAGTTCAGTGATTAAAGGGACATCACATATTATATAAAGAAGAATAATGTCCGAATTTAGTTTAACAGGTGCATTTTTTTAATATTTTAAGTACTAAAGAAGCCCTCAATGATTAACTTTCTTCTGTTTTTTATATCTTTAACACAGATGATATCTATAGAAAGGTATTGTATTTATTTTTCTTATAGTGACCTATAACAACATGTCCAATATATTATCATGAAAGACAATATATCACACCCAAGGTAGTCTAAAGTAGTCCATGAAATGAAACATTTGCTTGTTTCATGTCTTAAACGTGAGTATTGTCTCTGCTTGTTGTTGTGAACGGAACTCTTTGGTGTTTTACATCATATTCATGTTTATTTAGTCTTTTTCTGCTTGTGTCAGCATATTTAATGTGAGGATCAGCTTCTTTATTAAGAACTCATTGTTGTGTTGTTTGGGAATAACACGGAATATAATATATAAATATAATATGAATATGATAAAGAGTTAATTTGACTTAATATTTATGAAACTCTTTAGATTAAACCCCCGAAGTAGAAGACTAACAAGAAACAACTTAGAAGAAGAAGAAGAAGAAGAAGAAGAAGAAGAAGAAGAAGAAGAAGAAGAAGAAGAGGAGGAGAAGAGTAGGAGGAAGAAGAAGAAGAAGAAGAAGAAGAAGAAGAAGAAGAAAAAGAGAAGAAGAAGAAGAAGAAGAAGAAGAAAAGAAGAAGAAGAAGAAGAAGAAGAAGAAGAAAGAAAGAAGAAGAAGAAGGAGAAGAAGAAGAAGAGAGAAAGAAGAAGAAGAAGAAAGAAAGAAGAAGAAGAAGAAGAAGAAGAAGAAGAAGAAGAAGAAGAAGAAGAAGAAGAAGAAGAAGAAGAAGAAGAAGAAGAAGTTGAGTGTGTTGAGCTGTCATCTGCCTCTGCAGAGGGAGAGAGAGAGGGGGAGGTAGAGGGAGGGAGAGAAAGAGAGAGAGAGAGGGGGAGAGGGAGAGAGGTAGAGAGAGAGTGGAAGAGAGATAAAGAGAGAGGGAGGTAGAGAGAGAGAGAGGGAAAGAGAGAGAAAGAGAGAGAGAGAGGAGAGAGAGAGAGAGAGAGAGAGAGAGCGAGAGAGAGAGAGAGAGCGGAGGTGGTTACTACGTCTCCAGGTTTCCGGGCACCGCGCGCATTCCAGCCGGAGCGCAGAGCTCTGTAGTCGGACCCGGTGCGCTCCGTGTCCCCGGTCCTCCCGGTCCTCTCCCCCGCAGCAGGACCGCTGCTGCGCGGCTTTTCTTCTGTGCCCGGGTCGGTGCAGACCTCCGCGTAGCGAGAGCCGCTCTGGTCTGGAGCTCGATACACAGACACGGAGCCCGTCGCGTGGACTTCTTTTCTATATTTGGTGTGTATCTTCGTTGCTGGTGGATTTAAAGCCTCTTCCCCGGGCGGCCGGCACCATGGAGCCCGGTGCGTGGTGGACGCTGGTGGGCGCGCTGCTCGGGACCCTGTCCGGGCTACAAGGTTGGTGTTCTCCCTGTTCTTTAACCAGACCGGTTCCAATGTGGGTCAGGGGTTTATCCCAGACCGCCTTTAGACCCAGTCACACCCCTGTCTGCCTCTTACCCGGGCTTCAATATGTCCAACAGCTTCAGTGAAGTGACACTCTGGAAGTCCCCCACAGGGGTCCTTGGGACCTGCTCCAGGGGAGCCCTTCTCCATGTTTGATCAGGATTTGCAGACTTTCCCCACGAGGAGAAGGAGGAAGAGAGAGTGCAAAGTAGTGAATTAAAAAGTTTCCAGTTGGTGGTATGAGGAGATCCGACCTGCTGGAGGTGAGCGGCATCTCACCACCAGGTGGTCTAAGAAGCTGCTGCAGGTTCACAATAATCCAAATTCAATCAAAATGTGAATGTTTTTATGGTTAAACAGCATGTCAGAGACTGTATCTGAGTTCTGATGCTGAAATATATCCACATATAACCTTTATTCTGCATCCGAAATGTATTAAAAACACAATTTGACCCACAATTTGACAACAAGTCTTCACATCTTCTGCAAATCGAGTCAAACTTGCAAATTGTAACTTATTCGGACATGTACATGCAACTTTTGTTCTTCATCTTTTGGACCTACACGTCCTCAAATCCACGCGTACATGTGGGTCAGTGCAGTGACACACGTTGGGTACCTCATAAAAGACCAAACAGACCAGAACCTGCAGGATGGATGATATCTCTGAAGATCTCTGTGGATCTCCTCACGGCCTTCTTCTGAACTGCTGCCGGAATCAAACCGCCGGCTCGTTAACATCGCAGCGGGTTGAAAGTCGCCATGCACGCTCAGACCTGCTGCAGACATGAAGCTTTCTCTTTTAATGTTTTAAGATACATACATGTTTTTCATTTAGAGTTTCACCTATAAACTCAAATATAATCCCCGAATGGCTGTTGAAACGACCAGTAAACAAGTTTTAAAGTCAAAATCCGCAAATCAGTTCACGAAACCCTCCAAAAACCTTTTAAGGGAAGCGAGGAGGATCCCATACCAGGATAGACAGAAGTACAGTAGATGTCATGTGACCTGAAGTACAATAGATGGCATGTGACCAGAAGTACAATAGATGGCATGTGACCAGAAGTACAATGGATGTTATGTGACCTGAAATACAATATATGTCATGTGACCAGAAGTACAGTAGATGTCATGTGACCTGAAATATAATAGATGTCATTTAACTAGAAGTAAAGTAGATGTCATGTGACCTGAAGTGCAATCGATGTCATGTAACCAGAAGTACAGTATATGTCATGTGACCAGAAATACAATAGATTTCATGTGACCAGAAGTACAATAGATGGCATGTGACCAGAAGTACAATAGATGTTACGTGACCTGAAATACAATAGATGTCATGTGACCAGAATTACAATAGATGTGATGTGACCTGAAATACAAAAGATGTCATGTGACCAGAATTACAATAGATGTCATGTGACCTGAAATACAATAGGTGTCATGTGACCTGAAGTACAATAGATGTCATGTGACCTGAAATACAATAGGTGTCATGTGACCTGAAGTACAGTAGATTTCATGTGACCAGAAGTACAATATATGTTATGTGACCTGAAATACAATAGATGTCATGTGACCAGAAGTACAATAGATGCCATTTGACCAAAAGTACAATAGATGTCATGTGACCAGAAGTACAATAAATGTCATGTGACTCCCAAATAAGGAAAAACTCCCAAACAACCCTTCAGGGGGGAAAAGGGAAGGAAACTTCAGGAGAGCAACAGAGGAGGATCCCTCTCTAGGATGGACAGAAGAATAGATGTAATGTGTACAGAAGGACAGATTTAGAGTTAAAATACATATAGCGTGTGACCAGAAGTACAATAGATGTCATCCATAGTTGGGTCTTCCCTCATAGATAATCAAAGATCCTCTGATGAGCTGAGAGTTGCCTCTGAATGTAAAAATGTGGTAGAAAAAAAAGTAATTAAAAGGCAGAAGACCATCACCCAGGAGACCGCTGTTACTGTCCTGTGTTGGTCATGTCTTGTTTTTCAATTTCCTTATAATTTTAAGATGACATTTTGCCTGAAACGTTTCGTGGGTTGTGGATTTGATGCTGATGTAACATAGTCAAGCAGGTCGAGAATAAATCCTGTTAAATTGGAGTTAACGCCACCTGCTGTGGTTGATGTGTACTACACTACCTGCACTACTAGAGGCAAGGGATTGTGGGGATCCCCAGAGCGACTCGGATCCCTATCAAGGTAACGTGTGTCGGAACGGGTCTGGGTTATATCGGGGTAATAGATAGGGGATGGGGAATTTAAAATGAACTGGCTTTGTTTGTTTGTCTAGTAATGGTCTTATATTGTATTCGTCATGTTTTCATTATGTTATGTATTAGTTTTATATGTTGGTCATAAATGTTCATTCTAGCTAACCTAGCTAACACCAACCACAGACACTGACGGTATACTCTGTCCCTTCGTGAATGCAGGTATGTTATGAGTGTTATTGATGTGTGAGTTGTTGTTGTTACTATGTTATTGAATTGTTGTAAATATGAATAATTAATTAGTTAAAGAAGATAGTTTCTGTTCCTTTTCATTTATTTTATTGTTATGAAAATCCACTATGTGATCACTTGTTCTTTAGTTTACTGTTTTGTATATTATGTAGTGGTTCTGTATTGGAATGGGTAACTAGAGCGACTCGATCCCTATCAAGACTATACTCTGTCCCTTCGTGAATGCAGAATAAAACCATTACAACCATCCTGCCCAGCTCAAGGAGATCATTTGACGAGGAGACATCTTTCAAAGGGGTTACATTGGTGCCGTGACCTGTCCATGACTACACCGACCGGGCAGATGTTTTTCACCACTGCGTCGATCTGGAGCTGTGATTCCTTCATCTGACATCCAGGTTTATTTAGCGAACAGTCATATTCCTTGAGATTGTATGTGAATGTTTCTTGAGTGTGTATTCTGCTATCAAAGATGAATCATAACACATTTGGTACTGCTGAAAGGTTTTGGAAGGGGGACTGCGTGTTACACCTGTTCCATTTTCACTAGGTGACCACCAGGTGGCAGATAAAACAGCTTTTGGTGTGGATTTGGTTCACAGTCCTTTCAGAAGTAGGGAAGTAGTGACACCTCAGAGTCAGCCAATAGTTGAGTTAGATCCACCACAGTTAGTACATCAGTTCCAGACACTCCCCTGATGAGGTCAGATTAGCTGACCAAATGAGCACTATTGTGCAGCAGATAGGGCAGCAGATAGCTGATAGCATTATGTTACGCATAAACACATCAAGCCCTACAGCTTCTGTCCCTACAACTCATGAAGAAACATGCCAATGGATCTCTCCCAAGTCCAGCTGGTAACTCAGAGAGTGAAAGACCCACCTGTATTCCGAGGGAGAGTTCAATGAAACTACATCAAATGCTATTCAGCTCGAGAACCACGCTGAGGAAATTCTCATCCACCTGAGAGGCGAGATTTGGAATAAGAAATGGTGAAGTTGATGTCCAGCATAACCCACAGGCCATCTATGGACTCCTGCGAAGACATTTCAGTGCAAGCCACTGTTCCACTGTGCCTTTGGCTGACTTTTATTCGACTGTGCCAAAAGAACAGGAGGATCCATATGAGTATTGGCTCAGACTGAACCGAGCTGCTGATGTTGCTGCAAGTTGTCTTGGAGAGCAAGGTAAAAAATTTGACAACCCCAGTGTTGAAATCACACGTATGTTTATCAGACACTGCCCCAGTAAAGATCTAGCTCTTACCTTAGGTCCAAGACAATGGATAAATGGTCAGCTCGTGAAGTTCAGGAAGTGTTGGATGAATACCATCTGGAGAAGGATTCAGGTCTTTACAGTGAAGCAGTGTAGCAGAATCGACGAATAAAGTGGAGGTTAGTGCTAATGCTAATGTAGTAAGTCAGGAGAGCTCTACTCTGGAGAGGTTAATTGGAATGCTGGAAAAGTGTTGCTTCAGGGCCAGGTCATGCCCAAGCCCACAAAAGCCACATTTCAACAACAGGTTTCAAGAGTTGAGGATTAAATGACATGCCATGTTTCATATGTAAAGACGTCTCACACTGCCTTCACTCACTGTCGAGAGAACAGGCTCTGCTGTCCAGAGGGAAGACGTCCTTCTGCGAAACTGAATGATCTGTGCGGGGAGGACAGTGCAGATCAAGAGAGTAAGCCTCGATGATTATGAATCATTGTGTCACACCTACAGCAGCATAGTGCCGTCACAAAAACACTGATTGTGCAGCTTGCAGAGACTCTCAAAGACTGACAGTCTATTCTACACAGATGTGACTACTGATGGGGCATGTCCTCAGAGCATTAGTAGACAGTGGATCTATGGCATGCACTATAAGTGAGACTTCTGCCTCCAACATTGGAGGACTTTGTCATTGTTGGTTGTGGTGGTCACCTTGTCACACCTTCTGCCATGTATGACCTCACTGCATCAGTTTATGGCTATACGGTGATCATTCCTGTTCTAGTTGTGCCGCCAAACTGATGAGATGATTCTCAACGCCATCAAGTGGCTCATTCCACAGATAAAACAGACTGTTAGTGGCCAAAAGATCACGTCTCCAGCAAACAGTGCTCCAAATGTTGAGCTGTCTCATTTAGCATCCCTGCTGTCCCACTCGGATGAATGGAAAGGCGATGCAATGCCAAACAGCGGCCAAACTCAAAAGATGTGTCACTTACAGCCGATGTCTGAACATTTAGTGTGGGCTAAACTGCCTGCATCTGACATCTCTGCAGTGGGGAGTACAGTCCTCATCGAACCCACTCAGTCCAAAGCCAGACCTGCACATTTTGGTGGGGAGAGTTGTTACTTCTTTGGGGAGACGGGTTCCAGTTAAAATTGTAAATCCCCTCACCATTAAAAAAATGCAAAGGTCGCAGATGTTTCCCTGTCTTTCTGTGCAGGACTTACCTGAACCAGCAATACACTCAGAAATCACCACCTGCACCAAGATTGGGCCTTCAGGATGTGGACCTCTCATCTTGTGAAGTTTCCTTGAGTGGAAGGATAAGCTTCTGCAACTCATTGAGCAGTATGAGTCAACGTTTTCACGACATAAAATGGACTGTGGTGAGGGCGGATTTTGTCCAGAATCCGCTTAGTAGATGACAAGCCCTTCAGATTCAAGCTTCGTACAGCTCTGAATGAGATGGAGGAATTAGCGGAAATCTCAGAGCGAGTATTCATCTCCTCGTCCTCGTTGTCAAGCTGACTGGTGATCTAACGACTTCAGGTGGTTGAATGCAAGAACAGTGAAAGCATCCATTGCCTCATCAGACAGACTCCTTGCTGCACTTGGTGGCAATGTGTTCTTCTCAACAATGGACCTCACATCAGGGTTCTACAATGTCAGAATGCAAGAAATACAGAGTACAACAGGATGCCCCAGGGCCTGACAAACAGCCCTGCCACTTTCATGCGAATGATGATGTCCATCTTCAGAACTTCACTAGCCTGTTGTGCTATCTTGATGACCTTATGGTTTTGCTCCATCAGAACAGGTTGCTCTTGAACGTCTGCAGATGGTGTTCAACCGCCTTGCTGCTAACAACTTGAAGCTCGATCAGTCAAGTTTCTGGGACACATCATATGTGGAGATGGTGTTCAAACTGATCCAAGTAAAGTGCAGGCTATAAATGATGTGCAGGAAGCTGACCTGATGGATTCTGATGGAAAAACACCTTGTGCTAAGAAAATCAGATCTTTCGGGAATGGTTCTATACTACCATCATTTTATTGAGGGATGTTCAGCTAAAGCCAAGCCACTATTCAGCCTTGTGGCTGAGCCTGCCACACCAAACAAAAGAGGAAGAGGCCAGAAACCAAAATTCAAAAAAACTTTCCGACTGGACTGATGAGTGCAGGAAGCTTTTAGATCTTTGAAACATGAGCTTGTGCAGAGTGTCACATTGGCCCATCCAGATTTTGATGCACCATTCATCCTCGCTATTGACGCGTTTTGATGGTCTTGGAGCTGTTCTCTCACAGTTGCCTCCTGATGGAAAGATTGCCAGAGGTGGCGTTTGCCAGCAAGACACTGTCACACTCTCAGCTGAATTATCCAGCACATCGGCTGGAATTCTCAAATGGGCAGTGTGACAAATTTAGCCACTGGCTAGTCTGGACAGATAACAATCCATTGACATACATCTTGACTAAGCCTAGGCTAGATGCATGTGAACAAAGATGGGTTGCAAAGCTTGCAGCATACAGTTTTGACCTGAACTATGTCCCTGGCCCAAAGAATGTGGTTGCCGATGCACTGAGTAGGAGCCATTTGTCCAGTCATGCATAGGCCAATGCCTTCTTACTCAATAATGTAAATGGAATGGTGGATAGGACAGTACAAGATGCATTCAGATGTACCACTAACTGCCAATTGGTTGTGGATCAGTCCTACTGTCACTCTATCTTCACAAGATGTTTGGAGGTGTCAGTCAGTCTCCAGCTTGCTGATGTCAACCAAATTGATTCGATACCAAAAAGTGAACTGGTTAATCTGCAAGAGCAGGATGATGTCTTAAGCAGAGCTTTCGTGCTGGTGAGTCTTGATGAGACTGCTGAGACAATGGCCAAAGCTCTCCATAAAGGATGGCATCTTGTACAAGGTGAAGAAAGACCGACAAATGAACATGACAATTCACCAGGTTGTTGTTCCAGACTCTCTGAAGGCCCAAGTCCTCCATGGTCTCCACGACGCATCTGGTCATCAAGGGCCACTTTCTCGCCAGGCAGAGGTTCTTTGGATAGGGATGGAAACTGCTTTCGCTGTGTGGTTGGAAAGACACCAGAGCCTAATGGACGTGCTCCTCTTGAAAGCATTTGCACCTCTGAACCAATGGAACTAGTGTGTATTGACTTCTGGACTGCTGAGCAGACCGACAAGAAGAGTGTTGATGTTTTAGTTGACACAGATCACTTTTCCAAAATGGCTATGGAATGACTTTTCTGCATATATGGTTTCCCTAAACGCATCCATTCAGATCAAGGAGCCAATTTTGAGAGTCATCTCATCAAAGAGATGGCTGGCATTCAAAGTCACACACCACTCCATACCATCCAAACGTTCTGCTACAACTGCACTGAACACGAGACAACAGGTTTTTCTTCCTGATGTTTGGGAGGATTCCTGCCTGTTGATGTTATGTTCCAGCATGCCCTCCCAAATGGTGCTTCACTGTTGGTGACAGAGTCTTGCTGAATCAATGTGTACAGCATCAGAGATCCTGTGACATCCAAAGAAAAGGTTGTTCATAGAAACCTCCTACTACAGGTGATGACGACTTGGAGTCAAGCTGCTCTTCAGTAGCTGGCAGTGAACAGAGTGAACCAGTGGTTCCACAAATGGATGATGCATTCTGTTGTTGCTGTGAGTACTCCACCCTCAGAGACTGAAGTGACTGTCGTCCCACATGCTATGGATGTTGCTGACTGTGAGGTGTCCCAGGATCAGATCTCCCTAAACAGGCAAATGAGACACAGATAGGTGCACAGGAATATGTTTTCTGGGTAAAATTCAATCTCTCTCTCACACACACACACACACACACACACACACACACACACACACACACACACACACACACACACACACACACACACACACACACACACGAAATGTTCCAGAATCTTTGAAATGAAACTAATTGTGACTTTTTGGGTCCTAACCGAACATTAAATCGACTCCCTGGTGCGTTTCTTTGCAGACGATGTCACGATTTATTTCTGAAAAGCGTGGCCCTGCCTCCAATCGATGAGACTTTTTCAATCGTTTGTTCGTGGGGATTATTCTCAATCTGTTTAGTCACCTTTTATCTCTCTCTCACACACACACACACACACACACACACACACACACACACACACACACACACACACACACACACACACACACACACACACACACACGACACCGAGGGTTTAGGGATCAGATTTACATAATCCCTGTGATCATGACTGGACTCTAACTCTCTCTCTCTCTCTCTCTCTCTCCCCCCCACTCTCTCTCCCATCCTATAGGAGTGTGTGTCTTCGAGGGATCTCTGTACGCGGTAGGTGCACCCGGCCCGCCGCCTGCCGCCGGTTCAGAGTTCTTTACTTCTCTTTCCTCCATCCCGCTCACAGTAATCAGGATCTCGGGTCCTCCGACCTAAAGCCTGATGGGTATTCGCTCATGTTTTATTCACACCGGGGGATCTGACTGACGGCTGCAGCCCCGAAGTGTGTGTGTGTGTGTGTGTGCAGAGCTGGATTGTACGAGGTGCGTGTGCAATATCATTAGGGACCGCTACGTAGCCGAGAAGATGCGTCTCATCCATAATGCATAATGCCTCATACTAACTTTGTGGATGACGATGATGAGGGGGAGCGGGACGGTGGCGGGACCCGCCGCTCGCCGCCCGCCACCCCACTGAAGGTTAGAGGCTGGTTTCAGAGGAAAGGAAGGAGGTTTTGTGATGAGCTCTAATGCTTGGATGCTGTCGTGTTTTTTTGGCCTCTGACATCTTCTGATGAGCAGAATCAGAGAAGAATGAACTCTTATCACCGATTTAAATACTTCCTAAAAGATTACAGAGGCGGGTCTCTGAGCAGTGAGGACTCCCTCCAACCCTGTGAGAGCGCGAGCACACATCCTGGTACTTATCTCCGGGCTGTGAAGGAGTCAGCGAGGGAAGAGGAGGAGAAAGGAAAGAGGGAGGAGGAATAGTGGGGGGGAAAGGAGACAGGTGGGACGTCTCGGCATGTTGGGACACAGAGGAAAGAACCTTCTGGAGTTCAAAGTGAAGACGCTTCCCCCTGACACCTGGACTGGAAGCGAGATAGTGAGAACATGAAGAAGCTCCCAGATTAGAGAGTAGAAGCTTCTTCTGTCTCCTCGTTAATCCACGGGAACTGTTCTCAGGTTTTAAGGATCTGGTTTGAAGCTTTATTCATAAACAAATATTCAGATGGGAATCAAAACACAGGAAATATATACGAGTATAAATACAACGGAAAAAATGAAACGTATATATACTATGACGAATGAGGACCAGATCGTTGCTTATTAAAATTTAGAAAGCTGGGCAGTTATGTGCAGGGTGCTTAAAACGTATCAAATCATGACCTTTTTTATTTATTTTTTTATATTTTGAACACGTAATATGTGCACGACAAAATGTTTCAGACGGGGAAAGTATCGACTGAAGGACACTGACACAGTTCCATCTGTTTAAAATGCTGCTGCAGCTTCACAGGAACCAGGTCACTGTAAACACATGTGAGCACCTGCATGGGGCCGCTTATATAAATGTATATAAATGTATATATATATGTATATATATGTATGTGCAGCTCCGCCACTCCCATAACGCGCACTACGCGCTGCGAGTAGGGCACCACGTCCTGGGGGGGGGGGGGGGGGGGGGGCACCACAAAATAGGCAACTAAAACAACCCTCATAGTTATAATAATTATAACGGCAATATTATTTCAGTCTACGGCTCGCATCGCTCTGCCGTGCTGCGCGCGCCGACACATCCGCGTTTGGCACAGGTGAGCACACATTCTCACCAGCACCCCCAACATGTCTAGCAACGGTACTGTGTATGTGTATATATATATATGTATATATGTGTGTGCGTGTGTGTGTGTGTACATATATGTGCATATATATATATATATATATATATATATATATATATGCGGGTAGCAGCTAACAGTTAACAGCAGACGGTAACAGCTAACGATTAACGGCCTGAAGCTCTGATGTGGAATGACAGTTAAATATTTGACAGATACCAATCGTCCAATCACAGTCAAGTATTCTAGTATTAAGAACAGTGTTTACATTGAAACAAGGTGCAGTAGCCTCGGTTTCTCAAACTGTATATACTGTATATATAGGGTGACCAGATTTGAATTTGTGAAAAAGAGGACACTTCGTAGCTGCCGCTAGCCATGTTGGTGCCCTAAGCTTAACTCCTTCACGATGAGATAGGGAAGGGGTCCCACGGCAAGCGGCGCCAACGATTAAACATCTCTCTTGTTCTGCCTGTTTTGTGATATACAGGCCTAAAAGGAGGATATTTTTTGTGTATCTGGCAACACTGAGATCGGTCGACCAATGACTGTTCTCTCTACAGTCAGAGCTTGCGCAAGAAGGTGGAACGTAAGGGAGAGACCATTTCCAAAACTTGTAAGGGTATAATAACTAGTTTGTGAAAGACCCAGAGAAACACAAATATTCGACGAAGCAAAATCCCGGACGTTTTTAGAATCCCTGCCGGACGCATTTTTTAGGTCTCAAAAAGAAGACATGTCTGGGGAAAAGAGGACGTCTGGTCACCCTAATATATATATATATATATATATATATATATATATATATATATATATATATATGTAAACACATTTACACAATAGTAAGCGGCCCATGCAGGTGCTCACATGTGTTTACGTGTAGTGACGAGAGACGATGACCAACCTCTCGCCGGCCTGAGATCAGCCCCCTGGGAAATAAAAAGGCTCCTAAAGCGAGTCTTGGTGGTCTCTGGGTTCAAGGCGCTAAATTTATATATGGACCACTGAAATAGTGCAAGTTCAGTTTCATCAGTGAGAGCGAATGGTTAACGGGTAGCAGCTAACGGGTAGCAGCTAACGGTAAACAACTAATGTTTGACAGCTATCGGTTAACAGCTAACGGTGGGGTCCACCAGTACGGTGTTACAGGCTCTAATAGGATCTGAATATGTATATCAGCAGAAGCACATTTCTTATCGGGGGGATTAGCGCTCGAGCTGTGGGGATAATTCCTCTGTGGCGACCGGGTCACAGACGACTGTCGTTGAAAAAAATAACCCATGTGATCAGAGGAAAAGAGCTAAATGAGACCTCCTGTCTCCCCACGAGGGATAGGACATAAGGAGTAATGGAGGCTGGAGCTGGAGCAAAGTACTGGGGGGGGGGACAAAACAACACAATAACCTACAGAGGAAGAAAGGAAGCGGGGATAGATGTGTGACAGCTCCTCCTTCAGCCTGGTGAGAAACCAAGTGACGGAACCCCAAAGAGGTCCGGTTGGAGGAGGAGGAGGAGGAGGAGGAGGAGGAGGAGGAGGAGGAGGAGGAGGAGGAGGAGGCCTTGTTCTGGCTCGACTGTTTTCAACAAAGCAGCTCAGCAGTTTAAAATCAGGCGACAACCTCCAGTTCAGAATTATGTAAAGTACTGGATAACAGTTCACTCTTACATAGTTCACTCTTACATAGTTCACTCTTACATAGTTCACTCCTACATAGTTCACTCCTACATAGTTCACTCCTACATAGTTCACTCTTACATAGTTCACTCTTACATAGTTCACTCTTACATAGTTCACTCCGACATAGTTCACTCTGACCTAGTTCACTCTGACATAGTTCACTCCTACATAGTTCACTCTTATATAGTTCACTCTTACATAGTTCACTCTTACATAGTTCACTCCTACATAGTTCACTCCTACATAGTTCACTCTTACATAGTTCACTCCAACATAGTTCACTCCGACATAGTTCACTCTGACATAGTTCACTCTGACATAGTTCACTCCTACATAGTTCACTCCTACATAGTTCACTCTTACATAGTTCACTCCTACATAGTTCACTCCTACATAGTTCACTCCTACATAGTTCACTCCTACATAGTTCACTCCTACATAGTTCACTCTTACATAGTTCACTCCTACATAGTTCACTCCTACATAGTTCACTCCTACATAGTTCACTCCTACATAGTTCACTCCTACATAGTTCACTCCTACATAGTTCACTCTTACATAGTTCACTCTTACATAGTTCACTCCTACATAGTTCACTCCTACATAGTACACTCCTACATAGTTCACTCTTACATAGTTCACTCCTACATAGTTCACTCCTACATAGTTCACTCTTACATAGTTCACTCCGACATAGTTCACTCTTACATAGTTCACTCCTACATAGTTCACTCCTACATAGTTCACTCGTACACAGTTCACTCTACATAGTTCACTCACATAGTTCACCTACATAGTTCACTCCTACATAGTTCACTCCTACATAGTTCACTCTTACATAGTTCACTCGTTCACTCCAATAGTTCACTCTACATAGTTCACTCCTACATAGTTCACTCTTACATAGTTCACTCCTACATAGTTCACTCCTACATAGTTCACTCCTACATAGTTCACTCCGACATAGTTCACTCTACATAGTTCACTCTTACATAGTTCACTCCTACATAGTTCACTCTTACATAGTTCACTCTTACATAGTTTACTCCGACATAGTTCACTCTTACTTAGTTCACTCTTACATAGTTCACTCTTACATAGTTCACTCTTACATAGTTCACTCTGACATAGTTCACTCTGACATAGTTCACTCTTACATAGTTCACTCCGACATAGTTCACTCTTACATAGTTCACTCTTACAGTTCACTCTTACATAGTTTATTCCTACATAGTTCACTCTTACATAGTTCACTCTTCCACAGTGGATCATTTTGAGCAGACGGAGGTTTGACGAAACACAGTTTTATGTTTAAATTTTTAAACATATGCGCAGCACATCGACGTGTGAAGATCCCGACATCACCAAATTGAGCGCCGGCCGTCCGATGCCGGGAGAAGAGCCGGCTCTCCAGAAGGCGCCGGAAACACAGAAATAGATCACGTGAGGACATTTCTCTCCCACATTTGAATTATTAAACGTCCCTTGGCTGTGAAGCGTCTTCGAGACGCTCTCAGAGCCAAACTGCGCTTTAGAGCCGGAAACGCGGTTCCCCCATTTTGTTTTTGAGACTACGGAATAATAAAAAGGTCAGCGGTGAACCGGCGCCGGCTGTCACCGAGGACGCTTCAGGTCGTACGAGAGCATTAAAGATGCAAGACGGTTATAACTCATAAAATGTTAAAATCCCTCGGATGAAGGAACTCTTCCCTGAAACCACATCCGCTCTCCTCAAAGTGAGGCTACACCGGGAGTTTCATGGCTCTCTACGAAGTTTAAACATTTAGTCACTTTATGCAGATAAAAGAAAGTTTAAAATCCAAGAAGGTTTTCCTATCTTGAGACGAAGTGGAAGGGCACAAAGGGAAATGAGAGCCGTGTGCAGACGGTGCATACATGTATAAATGGTGCATACGATGCCGACAATGCAGACGTGTAGATGGTGCAGTCGTGTGCATACAGACGGTGAAGTAGGATGCAGTCCACTCTGAGTTTGAGGAGCTATTAGTCGGCCTATGAGGTATAAGAGGTCTATGAGGACTATGAGGTCTATGAGGACTATGAGGACTATGAGGTATATGAGGTCTATGAGGTATATGAGGTCTATGAGGTCTATGAGGTCTATGAGGACTATGAGGTCTATGAGGACTATGAGGTCTATGAGGACTATGAGGTATAAGAGGTCTATGAGGACTATGAGGTATATGAGGTCTATGAGGTATATGAGGTCTATGAGGTCTATGAGGTCTATGAGGACTATGAGGTCTATGAGGTCTATGAGGACTATGAGGTATATAATCAAAGCCCCCCCCCAGGCCACCCGCTTGTAGCTTTGAAAGTTTCATCACAGAGGTTCATGGCGGTCCTGTTGTCTCTCACTCCATTCATCGTGTTGGTTTCCCGTCTCGTTGTCGGAGCTGTTTGGCCACGAATCTGTAATACCCCCCCTCCTCTCTCTCCCGCCCTCCTCCTCCCCATCCTCCCCCCTACTCGTCTTTCTTTTTTTCTTTCTTCCAGCCCGTCTGAACCCGCAGGCTCTCAGAGCTACAAGTGTTCAGACAGAAGAGCGTCAACGCCGATTCTCAGTCGTGTTCACACACGCTGAGGAAACCTCACCGCTCCTTCTCCTTCTCTTCCTCCTTTTCTTTATTGTTCTCCTTTTCTTCTCTTCCTCCATTTCTTTCTCTTCCTGCCTTTCTTATCTTTCTCTTTCTCCCTTTCTTTATCGTTCTCCCTTTCTTTATCATTCTGCCTTTTCTTTCTCTTTCCGCTTTTCTTTACCGTTCAGCCTTTTATTTTTATTTCTTCCTTTCTTTTTGTATCCTTTTTTTCTCTTTCTGCATTTTCTTCTCCCTTTTTTATATTTCGGCCTTTTTCTTTTTCTTTTGGCCTTTTCTTTCTCTTTCTCCTTTTCTGCTTTCTGTCCTGAATGAGAACATATTTTACTTCTTCTTCTTCTTCTTCTTCTTCTTCTTCTTCTTCTTCTTCTTCTTCTTCTTCTTCTTCTTCTTCTTCTTCTTCTTCTTCTTCTTCTTCTTCTTCTTCTTCTTCTTCTTCTTCTTCTTCTTCTTCTTCTTCTTCTTCTTCTTCTTCTTCTTCTTTTTCTTCTTGTCTCCTCAGAAGCGCCGGTAGATTTAACAGTCATCAACAATGCTTCGCATGAGCTGAAGTGGAACTGAGCTTCTGCACAGCCGACACTCACTTTGGGACTTCTGACGCTTTAAAGTCTTTGACGTCTTTAACGTCTTTGACTTCTTTGATGTCTTTGGTCTTCGTTATCCGGCTTCACATTCTGGGTTGTTCAACGTTTTCAAGCCTTTGAATGCATGAATGCAGATCTTTAATCAGACTTTTCATTCTCCTCCTTAACTTCACTTCTTATCGCGTGATTGACACAAATCTCCAAAATCCACAACAGGAAGAGCTGGAGTGTAGAATGAACGCTAAGCGGTGACGCCACGCTGACGGACGGATGCCTTGGGGGGAGGAAGGGGGGCGGTGGTGTGTGTGTGTGTGTGTGTGTGTGTGTGTGTGCCAGACTCGACCTGCCGATGACTTCACCTCCCCTCCTTTACCTGGAAAACAAAGCACGCTTCTTTCGGACCCCACAGCATGCTGGGATTCACTCCACGCCCGACTGATAAGAAAAGCACTGCCGGCCGGTGGCTTGATCCCCGCCCCTTCCCAGGCTTGTGTTTGTTCTAGTAATCTGCGTTGGGAGTGTTGGGAGCGTTGAGAGTGTTGGGAGCGTTGGGGGTGTTGGGGTTGTTGGGGCTGTTTGCATTTCCCAGAGTTTCTTAGGTTTCCCAAACAAAAGCTTTCATTTACTCAAGAAGGACTCAGTAGTACTAATACCACACTGTAAACGTCTTAAAGCTGCTACAAGGAACTTTAATTTTCGGTTGACGACGCTGCAGAGAAATTAGTTTTCTAAAAGAACCCCTGGAGATCAGAGACACTACCACCTTCGTCCAAAGGGGACATCAGAACCAACACAACATGGAAGTTCATTGTCGTAGCTAAAACTCTTTCCTGTCAGAGTTTTATTTTTATAAACAATGCCTCAGCTGCATTAACTGAACTGTTGCATTGGGGGGGTGCATCACATTCACCAAGATCCTCATGTGTTTGCAGCAAAAAAGCCAAGAGAGCTTTTTCAGTCACTTTTAATGTTCCCCTTTCCCAGCATCTAATCTGTGGAGCTTTTCTGAAGCCACTCCAGCTGAAGCCGAGCGCTCTCCGGTCTGTTTGAATGACCTTTGCCTTCCAGTTAGAGAGGGAACAGGTCCGGGCTCGCTTTATTGAGCCAGTCGGGAGGTCTGAGAGCTGCCCTCTCTTTTGTTTCCCCTGTGAAAGGAACCGTGTTGACAAGAGTTTAACATAACGGGAGGCCTTAAAGTTTCTACGTGCTAACGCTAACCCAAAAAGAGATGTTTAAGGAGGAATTTAACAAAAATACAACAGACTCTGTGACTCGGGGGGTCAGTAATTGTTGGGGAATCGGGGCTTCCGAGCTGACCCCTGTGTTTAACCCCCCAGGGCCACCCAGGTGTGACTTTAAACGCCGCGTCATTGTCATCTTTTGTCTCGCTCATCACGTTCGTGCCATAAAAAGAGATTTTGTGCGACTCAAAACACAAAAGGAAAAATGTTGAATTCCTTGTGAGGCGTTTTGAAGATGTCGTTCAGCGAACTCAATAAATATTCCTCTTTTTGCCTCTTATGCTGAAAAAGAAAATATTCCACTAAAAATGAATGATCCATTAATATTCCAGTTCTATTGATTGAGACAGAAACACATAAAATACATCAGATACTGGTGTCAGTGACACCCTGTGGGCGTCTCTGGTGGGCTGTCAGGGTTTTTATTGAATGTCTCTAACCCCCAAGACGCCGCTGCTCAGTGGGTTGTCTGTTGCTTTAGTGACGGGGGATAAGAGTGCTAAATAGGGGGGGGTTGTTAAATCATTCTGATGCTTTGAGGTGGTGGATGTCGCTAGACTGAGGTTTGTGTCCTTTGTTGAAGCAGTACTTCTTTTTCCTAAAGATGACCAAGTAGTACTTTTGTCCAAGGAGTACTTTTGTGGTATGAAAATAACTTAGTAGTACTATAACTAAGAAGTATTTGTTGGGTCTAAACATAGCTTAGTAGTATTTGTGACAACGAAACATGACTAAGTCGTACTTGTGGGGACTAAACATAACTAAGTATTACTTGCGACGACTCAACATGACTAAGTAGTAATTGTGACGACTAAACATGACTAAGTAGTAATTGTGACGACTCAACATGACTAAGTAGTAATTGTGACGACTAAACATGACTAAGTAGTACTTGTGACGACTAAACATAACTAACTAGTAATTGTGACGACTAAACATGACTAAGTAGTAATTGTGACGACTCAACATGACTAGGTATTACTTGTGGGTCCTCAACCTAGCTAAGTAGTACTTGTGAGGCCTAAACATAACTAAGTTCTAATTGTGACGACTAAACATGACTAAGTAGTACTTGTGAGGCCTAAACATAACTAAGTACTAATTGTGACGACTAAACATGACTAAGTAGTACTTGTGAGGCCTAAACATTACTAAGTAATAGAGTTGTTTTAGTTCCGGTTTCATTCATTTTTTTCTACTAGACCTAACCAAGTAGTTAATAACTTTTTGTTTTGTGAGTAATCAAGAGTTCAGCTTTAAGAGGACGTAACTTTGAAGGTAAACCGGGCTCCACGGGGCCCCACTTGAGAAGCTTCGAGGTATTTCTTCCCTATATGGAAAGATCAGAAGTATAAGACTCAGTATTTCTACTCCTAGTGAGATTTACGACATTAAATAACAACAGCTGGTGTTGTTTTGAAGCCCCTCCTACCCAGTTCCTTTATCACAGCTTTCATTCCTGCTCTAAAAGACAATCAATTTCAGAGATAAGTACAATAAGTCAAAACAGCGTTTGTATCTCACAATTCAACCATCGATATTGTTCCCCCCTTTATCTCCAGTCATATTAGTCACGTAACTTCTACCAGTGAAATACTAGACTTCATTTAAAGGAAGAGATCGGCTTTAAATCCCAGTGCGATGCCCCCATCGTGTCCCTCGACAAAGTGTTTTGAGTCTTGAGATGCTTATCGGCGGCGTCTCGGCTGTGACGAACAGAATAAGATAAGAACGCGGAGAGAGCTTCTGATTGTGCTCCTCGAATCTAAAGAATATGTGGGCGAAGAAAACAATCTCGCCACTCGAGGCCCTCTCAGGATCTCAGGAGCTTTCTATCATATCGCAAGATCTTCTTCAGCAGATGGAGTTGAGCTCACAGTCGTTGATGCAATAAACAGATAATGTCATCTATTTCCCCTTCTAAAACTTAAAATAATGAGACTTTCATTTACATTTTCCTCTTGACTTAAAAAAATATTAAAATTTTTGCTCGGGAGGTCATAGGCAGCATGAATTTGGCCTCACAAGGACCTGTGCATCAATAAATTATCAAGCCCCCCAAAATAAATGTGAATAAAGGAAAAGAGTTTAAAAATAAATGCTTCCTGTCGGAAGATGATGACGAACAAACTGCTTTTAAAATGCTTGTTTTCTGAATGGAATTCTTTTTTAGGAAAATACTACTACTACTAATACTACTACTAATTAAAATACTCCTACTCCTATACTCCTACTACTACTTACTACTACTATTACTAGAACTACTACTCCTAATAATTATAATACTACTAGGCTAGCATTGCATTGCAGCTGCTCACCCAAAACGTTCAAACTGATGTCACCCGGTTGGCGCTTCATAGACCAACAGACCCACCCGTCTCTGTGTCTATGAGGCGCTCCAGTAGAGATGCAGGTGACGACAGACGGCTACATTAAAAAAAAATTTACGACGATAAATCAAAACGACGAGTTAGCGCTGAACTCCTCCTCTATGCTTGAAACGCCCTGCGCCACAAAAAAACACATTAGCTCCGTCGAAAAGGCGCCTTGTAAATTTAACGCCTCTTCTTCCGTCACCTCGTAAAATAAAAAGAAACGTTTAAAAGCTCCTCGGTTAATTCTCGGCTCGCGAGCGCCGCTGCATTTTCTACTCGAAGGGTCAAAGTTTTTTAAGCAACGGGGGAGGAGGTGCTATTCTCATCCCCTGCGGGGTTCAGATGTCACCAGTAAGCCTGTGGGGAGGACGATAATAGCTCCCCGGCACCATGCACCATCCTTTATCTTTAACTGGAAATAGCATTGAGCTCTCCGGGGGCCCCGGCTCGCCGTTTCTTTGGGCCTCAGCGGGCCCTGAAGCGTCCCTCTCTGGCTCAGAGGCCCAGAAATCATTAATCCTGACTTTAAACTGTTCCACTGTATCGACCAGCAGGTTTGGTTCCTCCTCCTCCTCCTCCTCCTCCTCCTCCTCCTCCTCCTCCTCCTCCTCCTCCTCCTCCTCCTCCTCCTCCTCTTGCACCTCCAGGGTTTCTTCACTCCTCTGCCTTTCCGATTACTTTCCGTGGGCTTTTACCCCAGAGGAAGATATGAAACATTACATATAAATGTACATAAGTACATTTATTTAGGTACACTTACAGTGTATTACAGTGAAAGAGTGAACCCGAAAAAGTTGAGAAGGAAATAAAAAATGCAAGAAGAAGAAGCAGATTAAGAAAATAATGATCAAGCGGAGAAAAATAAATTCTTGAGCTTATTGCCCGTTGAATGTTCTTTTTTAATGGATGTTCATTAAGTATTCATAGATGTCAGATAAAAGGTAGCGGAGCTTTAGAGGGCGAATAACTCATTAGTAGCTAATTTTTCTGGAACAATGACGTGGTTTCTCGTGACTTTGGTTGAGTTCAAAGTGTTCCAGAAGGGATAGAAATATAAAGACTGTAACACAGCCTCAAGGTGGGCGGGACTAACGTTTAGAGTTAATTTAACCCAAACGAGCGGACGTTGTCACGTGTTGCCGGACGTTCGGAGGTCATCGCACAGTAAAATAACTTTACGTAAGTTTGTGTTTTTGTTGCCTCAACCTACCTTAACCTTTTCCTTAACCGTGAATTCAGTTTATTTTGAATAGCCCAATGTCACAAATTACGAATTTTCCTCCAGAGGGCTTTACAATATGTACACGTACGACATCCCTGACCTTTGACCTCACATCGGATAAGAGGAGATAGGTGCTCAGTGTATCCTAAAACATCCATGAAGAGAGAGAGAAGAGGAGAGAGGAGCTCAGTGTATCCTAACACATCCATAAGGAGAGAGAAGAGGAGAGAGGAGCTCAGTGTATCCTAACACATCCATAAGGAGAGAGAAGAGGAGAGAGGAGCTCAGTGTATCCTAAAACATCCATAAGGAGAGAGAAGAGGAGAGAGGAGCTCAGTGTATCCTAACGCATCTAGATGATAGTTACTTTAAGCCACAACATTGTTCCTGCACCTAAAGAAGTGTTTTTCCTGCCTCTTGTTACGTAATTTCGTCCCCAAACAGAAGTCCTTTTAAGATAATTAGTGTCCTTGTGATTGTCTGAAAAAGAGGAGAAGGAGAGAGAGAGATTAGTGTCATTCTCTTGTTTCAAAGGCACCTCTCCCTCCCTGCAGCTAGTTTCATGATCCACCTCAGAGATCAGGACTAAGGGAGTGCACGGCGGCTTCAAACCGCCACTTTGACTTTTCCCGAGGCTGCAATTAGCGCGACATCTGGACCCCGAAGTCGACTCGGCTGTAATTTGTGAAAACAAAACGAAGAAACGAAGGTGTGTGTGTGTGTGTGTGTGTGTGTGTGTGTGTGTGTGTGTGTGTGTGTGTGTGTGTGTGTGTGTGTGTGTGTGTGTGTGTGTGTGTGTGTGTGTGTGGGGGGGTGGGGGGGGAGAGAAAACCCTGGGAAAGACGTTTAAATGGTTACCTGTCATCTCTCGACCCATCACAGCTTCACACGCGTCCGGAAACAATCAAGGAAGTTCATCCGACGGTTCAGACATCCAGACTTTTTGGCCTGGAAGTCTTCAGGCCGACGTGGGAGAAGCAGAATGTTATTATTTTCTTTCATGAATGCACACCTTTGGGCGACATTTGCTCCTGGGTGCCTAAAGAGATCCGCTGGGTACTTCAGGCTCCAGACGTCTCATTCAATAACCTCGCAACATTCTCCTTAAAAACTCTTCCTGTGCGCTCGAAATGTGAACGAAGGAAACTAGGAAAAAAGGAAGCAAAGGAGGAGAACGACAAACAAGAAACAAGGAAAGAAGATGCATAAGAACAGAAAGGATTTAGGAAGGAAGGAAGAAAAAAGAGAGACAAATTTAGAGAATAAGGAACTTAGAAATAAAGAAGAAAGTAAATAAGGAAAGGGAGAAAGAAAAGAAAGAAGGAGGGAAGGAAAGAAAGAACGAGACAGGGGGGAAGGAAATTAGTATTTAAGAAGTAAGATTTCTCAGAAAACAAAGAAGGAGAAATTATTAATTTAATCCTCACACAGTTCGGATGTTCCTGCTGAACAAACCGACCCCTGTGACCTCTGGGAAAAGGGTAGACGTCGACACAGTTCACCTGCCACTGAATGCAACTGGTGTAAACGGGTCAGAGGGAGGTTTTCTATGAGGGGGCTTGGGTGGGGGGGGAGGGGGGGCTTCAACTGTCGGATTATGATGTGCAACCTGTGGCCCAAACCGGGGCAGTCATTCGGTGTGATTAGTGAGGCAGTGCAGCCTTCAGGAGAAGTCTGGTAATATAATTATTCTAGTATATTTATCAAAGTGTTTGAAACTTCTTTAAAAGAATCACATTGCTGACTTTTAAAAAGAAACCTCTATATTTTTATATAACTCTGAGTATTTGAGGGTTTCTGACATATCAAAGACCTTGAAGATGTCTCATCTCGATTCAACAAAGAGCTTTTATTCAAGAGGTAAGGTTCCCTCTTGACCTTTGTTTTAAGCAGAAGTTTGGCTCAGAAATAGCTAAACTCAAGGACCTTTGGACCCTGTGCTTGAAGAAAAAGTATTCATTCACCCAAAAGTTTCCTCTACTTTGTTAGTTAACTACCAGCAGCTCAATACGTTATTGATCAGGTATTGATGGAGCATGCCAGGAGGAAGAATCAGTTATTCCACCAGAGCTGGAGATATCGTTATAACTGTAATTTATTGAGGGAGGTAAACTTGTTGGATGGATCAGTAGTTTGTCGAACGACTCCGAAAGTGTGAACCTTGTGTTTTATTTGCCCCGTAAAGCTCTGCAGTGTCTCTGGAAGCAGATGAGCAGGTTTGCAGGTGGTCATTATGAGAGTAGGACCTCTGTTTACATCCCCCTATAAAGAGGAACAGGTCGTCTTTTATGACTTAGTTACAGGAGGCGACAGGGATGGGGGGTGGGGGGTGGTGGTGGTGGGGGGGGGGCAGATGGAACAGCTGTGACCGACTGTCTTACCCACCAGATAATTGATCTCTGAGGTGTTCAGAGTAAACACATAACTTCAGTTCTGTCTGAGTTTAACGTCAGGAAGTTGCAGGTCATCCATGTTTTGATGTCTTCAAGACATGCTTGAAGTTTACTGAGTTGGTTAGTCTCCTCTGGTTTGATCTATAGATATAGTTGAGTATCCTCTACATAACAATGAAAGTTTATGGAGTGTTTCCTGATAATATTGCCCAAAGGAAGCATGTATAAGGTAAATAAAAGTGGTCCAAGCACAGATCCTTGTGGAACTCCGTGACTAACGTTGGTGGTCATCGAGTATTTCATCATCTTTATTAAACATAAATAAGTATTTCATGTTCAGATTTCTTGAGGAAATAAAGAAAGAAGGAAAAGTCATGGAGCCATGAACTTGAACCACAGCTGAAGGAGGCACTTCATTAGCTTTTCTCCTTCCTCCCTCCTTCTTCCTTCCTCCCTCCTCTCTCCTTCCTCCAAAGCCTCTTGCATGGATGGAAGGATTAGGAAAGTGAACCAGACCAGAGCACCAACAGGAGGCCTGGAGAGGAGGAAGAGGAGGAGGAGGAAGAAGAGGAGGGGGGTAGTTCTTCTTGTTCTTGTTCTTCTTGTTCTTGTTCTTGTTCTTGTTCTTGTTCTTCTTCAATGTGAAACTTCAAAAGAAGAGATTTGTCGTTTGAGTTGTGATTCTGGAGGAAAGAGGTCGAGAATCAAATGTAAAAGAAGGAAGGGGAGAAGTAAATTAGGAATGAAGGAAGTAAGCAAAGGAGGAGAAAGACAAACAAGAAACAAGGAAAGAAGAAGATGCATAAGAAGAGAAAAGATTTAGGAAGAAGGAATGAAAAGAAAGGGTTATAAATAGAAACATGGAGAGAATAAGGAGCTTATAATAAAGAAGAAATTAAAAAGGAAGAAGGAAAGGAAAATAAGTAATGAAAGAAAGAACGAGACAGGGGAGAAGTAAATTAGGAAGGAAGTAAAGGAGGAGAAAGACGACCAACAAACAAGATAAAAGGGAGAAAAGAAAGATGGAAAGAAAAGAGAGAAGTCAAGGAAGGAAGAGATGAAGGAAGTAGGAAAGAAAGGAAAGAACAAGTACCTTCTGTTTTATAAACAGACATATTCCCTCTGACATGTGTCACCTCGAATTTGTGTATTTGTTTTTGTTGTTGTTTACGTCTCTAAAGTCTTCAAACCTTGAAGAGCTTCTTTTCTCGTTTTCATGTCCTCGTCATTGGCTCCGCCTCTCAACCGGCCCGTCGTTGTCCTGACGACTAAAAACTGTCAGACCTTAATGATGACCTTTATCCCCATTAGTGATGTACAGGAGGATGATTATATATAAATATAATCATATATATATAATTATATATGAAAATATATTATATTATATATATTTATATTTATAAATATATATTCAAATGTTTAAATCTATATATTTGTATTTATATATAAATATATATAAACATATATATATATATATTTATATATATTATACATTAATATATATAAATATATATATATATATATATATATATATATATTTATATTTAAATATATATAGTTATATATACATATACAGGACTGTCTCAGAAAATTTGAATATTGTGATAAAGTTCTTTATTTTCTGTAATGCAATTAAAAAAACAAAAATGTCATGCATTCTGGATTCATTACAAATCAACTGAAATATTGCAAGCCTTTTATTCTTTTAATATTGCTAATTATGGCTTACAGCTTAAGAAAACTCAAATATCCTATCTCTAAATATTAGAATATCATGAAAAAGTATACTAGTAGGGTATTCAACTAATCACTTGAATCGTCTAATTTCCTCGAAACACCTGCAAGGGGAAAAGAAGCAGCGGACAGTTGCCGAGTGGTCCAAAGTCCTCTTTTCAGACGAAAGCAAGTGTTGTATTTCATTTGGAAGTCAAGGCGCCAGAGTCTGGAGAAAGGCCGGAGAGGGGCAAAATCCAAGTTGCTTGAAATCCAGAGTGAAGTTCCCAGTCAGTGATGGTTTGGGGAGCCATGTCAGCTGCTGGTGTTGGTCCACTGTGTTTCATCAAGTCCAGAGTAAATGCAGCTGTGTACCAAGAGATTTTAGAGCACTACATGCTTCCGTCTGCTGAAAAGCTCTATGGAGATGAGGATTTCATTTTCCAGCATGATCTGGCACCTGCCCACAGTGCCAGAACCACCAGTAACTGGTGCACTGACCATGGCATTACTGTCCTCCATTGGCCTGCCAATTCCCCTGACCTGAACCCCAGAGAGAATGTGTGGGGTATTGTGAAGAGGAAGCTGAAAGACACCAGACCCAACAATGCAAATGAGCTAAAGGCCGCTATTGAAGCATCCTGGGCATCCATAACACCTCAGCAATGCCACAGGCTGATTGCCTCCATGCCACGCCACATTGATGCAGTAATCCGTGCAAAAGGATTCCCAACCAAGTACTGAGTGCATTAATGGACATTTTCATTGTTTTGCTGTTATAAATCTTTTTTTTTACTTGGTCTGAGGAAATATTCTAATATTTAGAGATAGGATATTTGAGTCTTCTTAAGCTGTAAGCCATAATCATCAATATTAAAAGAATAAAAGGCTTGCAATATTTCAGTTGATTTGTAATGAATCCAGAATGCATGACATTTTTGTTTTTTTAATTGCATTACAGAAAATAAAGTATAATAATATATAATAAACTTTATCACAATATTCTAATTTTCTGAGACAGTCCTGTATAGTTTTGTCCTGGAGGTCCAGATGCAGCTCTGAGGTCAGAAGTCTCGGACGACCTTTAAGTTCATTCAACGTCACTGAAGCTTAAAATCTCAATCTGTGATGTCATTTGACATTTCATCATGCTTTATATATATATATATATATATATATATATATATATGAAAATGTATGTATGAATACAATGAATATATATATATATATATATATATATATATATAACATATATGTATACATGTTTTATTATTTATTCATGAAAATGATTTATATTTAAATATAATATGTGTATTTATTTTGTGTATATATATATATATATATATATATATATATATATATATATATATACACACACACAAGAGGACTCTGGGGTCCTCAGATGAGAACACACACAGCATGCAGCTTTGTGAACTTGCACTGATTGACTGAAGGAATTCACTTTGTTGTCTAACACCAAAACAACAAAACCTTGTCTCCTTCTCGTCCTCCTCCTCTTCCTCGTTTCCTCCTCTTCCTCCTCTTCTCCTCTTCCTCCTCCTCATTTCCTCCTCTTCCTCCTCCTCCTCTTTGTCTACTCGTCCTCCTTGTCTCTTCCTCGTCCTCCCCCTTGTCTCCTCCTCCTCCTTGTCTCCTCCTTCTTGTCTCCTATTCCTACTCGTCCTCATCTCCTCCTCCTCCTGCTCCTCCTCATCATATTCTCCTCCTCCTCCTCCTCCTCCTCCTCCTCCTCCTCCTCCTCCTCCTCCTCCTCAATAATCTCCTCAACAGCCTGGATCTGCTGGTTCAGACCAGCGTTGTCTATCTCCAAAGGTTCTGAGTCTGGGCCTATGTTCTCCTAAGATATTTCTTAATTAAAGTGTTTTAAATATAAAAGCTCCGCCCCCTTGGCAAGGCGGCGCTGCAGCTGGAGGTCGACCGGCCATCTGGAGCCCCGTTTTATTTTGTATTCTTCTTTTTTTTGTCCTCAATGGCTTTGGATGAGAGAAGGTGAAACAATGACACCTGAAGCAGTTCTGGTTCCTGATTGGCTGTCAGACCACAGTTCAAGGCCCGCTTGCTTCCCATCGCCTCTCGTTCTCTTCTTCGGCATCACATGACCTACACACGGGGCGCCAGTGAGGCGCAACCAGGCCCGAACAATTAGTCCCAAAATATTAGTCCCGCCCCGTTTCTCTCTCCCCCACCTAGAGGCCTCAGAAATGTGCTGCAGTCACCTGTCATGGCTCGGCTGCTTCCTCCCGCTCTCTCTCTCTCTCTCTTTCTCTCTCTCTCTACCTTTCTCCCTCTCTCTCATTCTCTCTCTCTCTCCCTCTCTTAAAGCTGCTCATATAGTTCAGATTAAAGGACGTGAGAAGAAAGCTGTAAATAAAATAGCGGTTAAGTGAAAAATAGCGAACACCATGTACAGAAAGGCCTCCTGTACAAATGTCTAATTTATTTATTTTTCAAAATAAAGGACGGAAACAAAGACTTCAGGAACAAAGTGAATGAAAAGGAAATACATTTTAAAAAGAAGGAAAAATAGAGGACCAGAAGACCAGAAATATAAGAGTCAGGAGACAACCACAACATGTAGAGAAATACAATCAAGATGATGACACGACGAACACGAGGACAACGATGTGGAGATGAAGGATTCATCCAATAATTACACGGGCCGGCGGTTCGATTCCCCGGAAATCATAAACATAGATTCATCTTAGTTTATGATCTACATAATGTGCACTGTCTGTTATTTATATACATATATACTGTGTATATATATATATACATATATATACTGTATATATATATATATACAAATATATTATACGCTACGACCCCTCATCTTCATCACCTCTTCCTCCTCCCCCTCGTCTCTACCTTCCTCTGAGAGAGGAAGGTCGAGGAATAACAGCTGTGTGTGTGTGTGTGTGTGTGTGTGTGTGTGTGTGTGTGTGGTGCTAAAACGCTGAGTGGTTGAGATTTGGTCTCTGATGGATGATGACCTCGTCGGTGTGATTGCTGTCCTCCTGAAGTCAGAGGTCAGCAGCTTAACCTAGAAACTGTTTATTAATATCGTCCGTTTGAATTGAAATGCATTTGAGACATAAAGGTGGACAACATGTTTAACTGGAATGGGCACTCGGTAGAGCGCATACCTTTGCATATCATAAGATTGAATTATAAACAATTTGGCACTAGTTTCACGCAAATCGGATGCCAATTAACCAAGATATCGCAAATTTACATTTTTCACCTTTTCGTGACCTTGACCTTTAACCCAATCACTTCCAAAAACTAATCGATTGTTCCTTGGGTCATGACCAATCATCCCACCAAGTTTCATAAGAATCGGCTCAGTTTTGTCTGATTTAGACGAATAACGGACGGACAAACGGACAAACGGACGGACATATTCACAAATAAATACACGCCGGCCAAAACATTACCTTCTACATTTTCAATGCGAAGGTAATGATAGAGAGATCATGACTTTCAATGATAGAGAGAGAGACTCTTCTTCTTCTTCTTCTTCTTCTTCTTCTTCTTCTTCTTCTTCTTCTTCTTCTTCTTCTTCTTCTTCTTCTTCTTCGCTCTGTTTCTCTTCAACTTCGTTTTAAACAGATGTTTCTAGTTTTCTTTGATGTGTTCATGACGGACTCGTTCACATCACAGTCTGAGGCCCAGAGCGTCTCTGGGTCAGAGTCCTTAAGGCCTGTTTATGGAGTAATACCTGGGAGGTTAAAGGTCAGCTCTGTTGAGGAGTCAGACTCCTGGTCAGAAAGCTGCTGTCTATGTGTGTGTTTTTTGGTCTATATGTGTGTGCGTGCGTGCGTGCGTGTGTGTGCAGGGTTTTTCCTGCATAGAGAAAATTTGGGCGGGCTAGAAAATCAGATAGAAAATCAGTTTATCGTTTACTTTTATATGTTAATGTATGATTTGTCGACATTTTATTTTGAAAAACGGATGTTTCACATAGTTCTTCCGCTAACTTTGCTAAACGAGATGTTTTGTCACGTGAATTCTTCCACTAACTTTATCAAAACCCTCGCACGCTCCCGATCGAATGCGTTTATCAGTCTGTAGGGCTCAGACGTGGACCTCTGCACTCAGCCGGCCCTCGCCGGGCGCATCGTCTCCGTTGCGGTTCGCCGTGATTGAAACGTCTCCGATAGTTGTTCTCTCAGATTTTATGTCATCTGATCGACCAAGTTTGATCGGCCGTTTTGAGAACGTCTATCAAAACCGATAATGTGAATATCGACCGATCAGAGCGCAGCATCCCTAATGTTTATGCTCTTAAACATCCTAAAACTGGGTGGGTGGGTGGGTTGATAGATGGATGGATGGATGGGTGAATGGATGGATATGTTGGTGTACTGATGGGCGGGTGGATGAGTGAATGTGTTGATGGATTGGTGGGTGGATGAGTGAATGTGTTGATGGATTGGTAGGTGGATGAGTGGCTCAATGGGTGGATGGGAAAACAGATTGTATCTTTTTGGTAGGATGCAACGGACGCCCTCGAGTCAAGGTCACTACAAGAAGAGGTTGACCGTTTAAATCTTTATTCGTTCTTCCTTAGTATTTTGCAACACGATGTCTGAAAGTTTATAAAGTGAATAAATTATAAAAACTAGAAAATGCATTTCCTGCTGAAAATGCGTTGGAATGCTGAAAGTTTGAAGCTGAAAAATAAAAATTAAATTGCTGAAAAAGGTTTGAAAATAGCTGAAAATTTCTGAAAATAGCTGAAATATTAAATGAATAATTGAAAAAGTCTGTAAATAGCTAAAATAAATAGGTGAAAATAGCTGAAATATTAAATGAATAACTGAAAATAGCTGAAATATGAAATGAATAACTGAAAATGTCTGGAAATAGATGAAATATGAAATGAATAACTGAAAATATCTGGAAATAGCTGAAATATTAAATGAATAAGTGAAAATGTCTGGAAATAGCTGAAATATGAAATGAATAACTGAAAATGTCTGGAAATAGATGAAATATGAAATGAATAACTGAAAATATCTGGAAATAGCTGAAATATTAAATGAATAAGTGAAAATGTCTGGAAATAGCTGAAATATGAAATGAATAACTGAAAATAGCTGAAATATGAAACGAATAAGTGAAAATCTCTGGAAATAGCTGAAATATGAAATGAATAAGTGAAAATGTCTGGAAATAGCTGAAATATGAAATGAATAAATGAAAATAGCTGAAAATAACTTAAATATGAAATGAATAACTGAAAATGTCTGGAAATAGCTGAACATGTCTGAAATTAGCTGAAATGTGTGTTTTTTTCAAGTTGTACATAGCTTAAAATAGCTGCCAACAGCTGAAATAGGCTGAACATAGCTTAAACATCTGAACATATGGATTTGTTTTCCTACAAAAGCATTTGTTAAACCCTGTCAAATAAAACATGATCAAATCACCAAAATAGTAGAATCAATAGAGAGGAAAGACTGAGCCGAACGCGCTAATATTATTCATCTGTCTGTGAAGTTAAATGTGACCTATTTCTCCTCATTTCTGTATTAAAAGTAGTGAGATGTATTATTGAGGTCAGTTTGCTCTCGTCTGGTCCTCCGTGTTTATAAACAGAATTGCCTTTGGATTTCTTCAAAAACACCCTGTGAATCTTCAGAAATTGACAGAATACCATAACTCCAATCGCAAAAGTAACGTGATTTTGAGAGGCACAAGGCTTTTGTGAACGTTTAAATGTCCTTAAATATTTTTTAGGTTAAGAAATGAGAGTTAAGTCACAGTTTAGAAAATGCTCCTGTTTGCTTCAAAAGAGTTGAAAGGTGCTCAGAATTACAATGGAGATGACTGAGGAGAAAGCCGGACTTCTCCCCTCGTTAAGGCTTCTCTCGAAAAATCTGGGAAACTGTTGGATTCCACAGTCACATGTCTACGACAAGCACAAGATTCCCTACTACTTTATCATCAAAATATGTCTGAAGAGTAAGAATTGTGGCCGTAGTGCCGATATACAAATCTTTTTTCCGCAAGATTCTAAAGCAGCGCTGCACTCTAGCGATGACATCACAGCTCTAGACTTCCACACACACACCCATTGTAAACTCTATGAGGAGCGGAAAAACACATAAAACTAAAATAATAATAATTAAATAACTATGCCAGATATGAAAAGAAGCTGAATTATAAAGTTATAGCTAACACTTTTGTCAACATTTTAAACCTGGAATTGTGTCTTTAGCTGAATGTATGCCGATATAGTAAGCTTTTAAAGTTGAACAAGTTGAAGCGGATTTGAAGATTCCTCTCATTGGATCCCATTCATTATTTATTCCATAAAAAAATTAATAATTTGAAAATTTGAAAAGATAAAAAAATATTTGAAAATATACAGTAATAGCTGAAGGCTATCTGAACATAGGAAAAATAAATTGCTGAATTTGAAAATATGAAGATACTGTAAGCTTTTTAAAATTGAAGATTTAGGAACTGATGAAATTAAAATAACATAATAGTATTTAAATATACAAATATTTGAAACATTTGAAACATGAAAAGTCATACCATTCTAAGTCTGAAGAAGCTGAATTTTTTTATATTTGAATGGTTCATATAGCTGAATATATGAAGGAGTAGAAGAGGGACAAAAAAGGTACGGAAGAAATAGAATAAAAAAAAAAAGAGAAGTTTAATAAAGAAGACAAGAACAAGAGTTGGACTGCTGAAGCATTCCAACTAATAAAGCCGATCTGACTCACGTCTTAATCCTCTGATCGTTCCTCCGACCGGCTGCCAGACGTATGAAAGCTGAGCTGAGGCCGCGAGATAAGCTTTAGATTAAGAGTTGTTATCCAGCCATCGTCTGAGCACAAGTCAGAACCTTCCAGGTAAATCACAGGAGGAACGCCGCCCTGAAGACATTCATACGAGCTCAGTGTGGTACCTCTGGAGGTGATGTCATCGATTCAATGCAGATGAATAATTTAACCTTCACTTTCCTCCGTCCTCTTTTGGCGTTTTATTTTAATTTATGAAAGTCTGCGTGGGAGTTATTCAATCTTTAAAATAAAAGAACTCTGCTCACCAAGCGGATCTTTACATCAGCCTCTCATTGATTTCTCTCAGAGTCTGAAGGAGAGTTTATTTGTTTGGTGCAGCAGCGGAGGCCGACGTGACTCTTGTTTTCACATAACTCGCACCGTGCTGCACGAACCCTGCTGCAGGTCAACAGGAAGTTAAGGACATGAAGTGACAAAGTTTGCATGCTTCTACACACTGGATGTATTTTTTTAGTACAATTTTAAGTCCCAAAAATGTTTTACAAGAAAAGAATAAGGCATAGAAGTTTCCTTAAAACGATAAATGAGGATACACTTACAAGATTAAATTTGCTGAGTATTTCTTTAAATATATTTGGAATTTTTGAAAAAGACATGTTTTGTGTAACACACCGACACAGCAGCTAGAATTCCAACCAGGGCTCTTTATTCCATAGACACGGTCAGGATGGACAAGGTAAATCAGAACAACGAGGTTACAGGAGTCTCGTGGGCCAATGTCGGGAGGGACGCTCGACCGACAATGTCAATTGTTAGTTCCTCTGAGATCGGTAGGGAAACTCGGGCGAACACTGAAAAAGCACAAGAAGAGTTGCCGACCTTCCCACAGGTACGAGCAGGGGTCTACAGGGGAACTCCGGGAGAACAATCCGGACAGCCTCTTCCCTCAGGTGATGACCGAGCCTCTACGCTGAGGGAGAACAGAAATTACGTTAAAGGATCAGGACGAAACGCACAGGAAGAGTTGACAGACTTACGGACCAGCTTCGGGTAGGTAAACAAACAAACTGACGGTGAGCTGGAGCAGGACCGGGGTATTTAGGTCAGCTGAAGATGATCAGGGGAGATGCGCCCCAGCTGGCTCTTCTGGAGGGAGGCGTGACAGTGGGCGGAGTGAGACAAAAACAAAATCAAAAGCACGAGGGACAATGACAACACACATGAGGAGAGGTCAGGGGACAATAGAGGAGAAACACAGCAGGAGCAGACAGGGATCCTAACAGAAATCCTAAAAATAAAGTTTGTTGTAGTATTTTTTTTTTTTAAGAAAAAAATAATATAATTTTCCAAAAATAATTATATATATATATATATATATATATATATATATATATATATATATATATATATATATATATCACGATCAAATTTGATCAGACAAATGTCATAGACAAATGTCATTCATTTTTAATCTTTTTTAATTTTTGGTGAAAAAATCCAGAAAATAATGTTCGTTGAGTAGTCTTTAACAAATTAAAATTAAAAAGAAAAGTTATATTATTTCCCGAAATAAAGAAATTGCATACATATATATAAGACAAAATTCATAATTTATTAAAAAAATATTTTGAAATTTTTGAGAAATTCATGATTGTATGTAGGCAAAAAATCATGAGAATAAAGTTTTAGTTTTTCACAAGAGAAAAGTCATAAAATGAGAACACAAACAAAGAGGTATGATGTCTTATGAAAACAAAGTCAAAAGTATTTAAATAATACATATTGTAAAACGAAAGGAATCCTCTTAGGGGGTAACAATTAAGAAAAAGCCCAAATCCTTAGAATAAAGTTGGGATTTTCACAATAAAAGTCACAATACAAGAATATTGCCATAAGGCCTTTATATCACAAGAGCAACGTCACAATGTAAACTTATTATTATTCGAACAATAACCATAAAAACTACAGTAAAAAAGTCATACATTTGGACGATATCTTCTTAATCTTACATCTCATTGTGAGAACAACATACGGTACATTACGACGACTAAACGCACATTTATCATAAACACTGCAAATATAATCTGTGTTATTCATCAGGTGCGTTTCATTCTCACCTGTTTATCAGTGAATAAATCACATTATTTATCGTCATAAAAGACACATTTGTTCCCGCAGCCGAACGGAGAGATAAAAACAAAAAGGAGAATTAATAATCGTGTAAACAGAGAAACAAACAACTCTTTAATGCGTGAACAGACAAATACTAATGAGGACACATCTCTGATTAATTCCTTAAATGTTTAGACTTTTCTTCGAACAGATGACAAATAATAATAAACTTTTAATCAAACCAAAAGTTGAATCAGAAACGTCCCCAATGACCATTTACTGTGTTTTTTAATTTAATTTAATGTCCTTCATCCCAGTGAACGCCACCTTTTCCCTTGACGGCTTTCAAACGTTGTTGCAAGTCAGTGTTGCGTTCAAGGACACTCACTCCTGCAGGACCTGCAGCTTCTTTAATCCACTTGCTTTTTCCTTTGTCTCCATTTGTGTCCAACCTGCGATGTGTTCAATGGCATTTTGTCTTTTGTGCGTTCTTTTTGTTGCATTTGAGAACGAATCCGTGGTTGCGGTATATGTGTTCCGGTACTCGGATGTTTTGATCCCTTGCCGGTGGCCGTGTCCACCCTGTCGTCGGTCCCTGACCGTGTCCCCCCACCACCACCACCACCACCACCACCACCACCAGCGGTCCTCGTTAAGGCATTCGGAGCATGTGAGTCACATGAGCCGACCAATCAGAGGCGCCTCATAGGATCCTCTCTGGTCCTCTCAGCTTGATCACTTGAATCATATACTTCTATACAACCAGAGGAGTCGTCCCCTGGTTTGGGTTAGAATAAGACGAGGAGACAAAGACGTCTCCCTGGTTACAACCTTGACATGAACGTGTTCCTCAACCGAATGTTTTAAGCTCTTAAGCTTTACAGATGTTGCCTTCGCTGCTTACTTTCTTAATTCACGCCGATCCATCTCCGGAAAAAAAGTAAAAGAAAAGACGAGTCCGAATCACGTCGTGCTTTTCAAAAGAAAAGAAAGCTGCTAATGAGGCGCTGGCGGCCGCGGCGGAGCGTCACCGGTGGCACTAATGCAACAGCGAGACGACTTTAGATTCCTCGGTCTGTATCGAAAGATGGAAGAGGCCTTCGAGAGGAGGAGGATGACGACCGTGTTTCAGATGCTTTTTAAAAAAGCTTTCTCACTAAAGCCTTTTGCTTTTCGGTTCAACGCCACATTTCAGTCAGCGGCGCCGTTAGCTTGCTTTGTATAAACGTGGCAAGCTCAACCGTACATGTAAATCTATGTGACACACATATTTGGTTACGAAGTGAAAGTTAAAATAGCTGAAATGTTATTCCTCATGGCGCCCGGCTGCAGCTGTCCCCCCCCCCCCCCCCCTCCTCCTCCTCCCCCCCTGGTGCCTGGAAAATCTTTGCCACCAAAATAATCTGCAAGTCTGTGGAGTCATCACAGAGCGTCACTAAATAAAGACGGGGCGTGACATGATGGAATCCCCCTTACCCCCCACCCCGACATGCAGCGGAGGCAATCGTGAGCTAACAGCAGAGGGCAGGAAAGGATAAATACACCAGGCTCTTATTGTGAAGGGCACCGTTTTAAGAGAGCCGCTCAGCCGTAAATTTGCAAAAACTGCACAAAAGACAAAAAGTCATTTCAGCGACTTTCTGCCACAAAGAATCTCATCACTTGAACAATTCCCCCGGTCACACTTCAGCCTCCCCACTCCTCTTCTGCCTCTAATGTGTATAAACTGTTCCATTTGCCTTGAGGTGTAACATCCTCTCTCTCCTCAGCTCTGCTGGTTTCTTGACGGTTTTGTCTCCGGAGGTCATGGGTTCAATTCCACCCGGCGCCGTCTCTCACGCCCCCTTCACATTGAGTGTGTGGAAAGTGAGCCGAGCGGAAGTTTAATAGTGTGTCATATTTAAGCAATAAGGGACGAGAGGCAGTACTTTGACGTCAATAAAGTACGTGTTCAAGGGTGTTGTTAGGCCCGACGCGCAGCGGAGGACAAAATAGTTGTTGCCAACCAAAGTTATGCATCGCATTTCAGTAGCCGAGAGAAAATAGTCCCCTCCGTGTGAAAGTAGTCCCCTCCGTGTGGCTAACGGACAAACAGCATTGTTTATATTCGTTAGCCTAGCTAAAGGAGGGGAGATAGTTAGCTAGTTCTCGCAACATCTCATTAATTCAAATTGCTCATTTGATGAAAGTTGCCTTTAAAATAACAACAATGACAATGGGACACTTTCAATAAAATAATATTTATTAAATGTTTCATAGGCACTGGGTCTATGTTAGCTATACATGCTGTTTACTAAACTATAGTTACGAGCGACTTGGGACTCGATAGACTAACACTCGGCTGTTGTTAAGGCTTACTTATCAGGGCTCTCAAGTCTCACGCATTGAGCGTTTCGGTCTTAACTCATATTTCTCACGCTTAAAAAAACTCTGGTCTATTTAATGTTTTAATGTGCCACAGCGCCAACATGAGCCGCGCTCTGTGGAGGAGTCCAGCTCAGACCCACGTCTCAACGCTCGCCGTTGGTCACTTCCCTATCGCTGGTCATGTAATGTCACGCTTGCCTATCTTCAAAACTTGAGAGCCCTGGTTTAACTTATGTTGATCTGGATATCTCCATTAATCATCCGTGGAAAACGTTTCTCATGTCCTCTTCGTCTCTGATGACATCGCCTCCTCTTCTCTCTTTGCGGGTGGCTCCGTGTTGAAGTGCCGTCTCCAGCTGGATAATATAGATATCACTCCAACGCTGTCTTTCAATGAGATGTGGTGCCCAGTAGCTTTGAAGGGAGCCGCAGGATTTATTTGAAATGACAACTAACGGTCGCGCAAAAGCTAAACATTAATTTTAGTGCGCATTGATATGGAACGCGTCCCTGTAAACAGGCCGTACTGTACATTATGGGTTGAATATACCACACCCCGTGACTCACTCTCAACCAATCAGAACGCTTGATTTCATCAACCCGTATTATAATTGTATACATATATAAATATATAAATAATTATATCGATATTAAAGGGGTCATATTATGCCCATCTTTCCACAAGTTGATCTGGTTCGTTGGGGGCTTAATGTAATGTTTGTAACATATTTTGGTCAAAATACCACAAGAATCATTTCAAAAACACCCTTTACACCCTGTCATAAACACCTCTCCACAGATTGACCTGTTCTGAGGTGGCGAGGTGCTCCGTGTTGCCAGGTTGGAGATGGTGAAGTATCGTACCAAAGGCTCAAAATGGTTGTATTATTTGGGTAATTATCGTGTTTCTGGCAACCCTGAGATCGGTTGACCAATGACTGCTCTCTATACCGTCAGAGCTCGCGCCAGAGCTCGGGAGATACCATTTCCAAAATGTGTAAGGGGTAAATACTAGTTTGTGAAAACCCAGAGAAACACAAATGTCCGACGAAGCAAAATCCCGGATGTTTTTGAAATCCCCGCCGGACGCATTCTTTAGGTCAGGACATGTAAACGGCCTAATTGCATGACAGAATTTGCATTCTGTCATGCAAAAATTACATTTTAAAATACCCAGAATTCATTTGACATATACAGTACAGATTTACAAGAGTTACAGATTCATGAGTCTCCTCCCCCTCCTTCCCCCATACTCGGGATTCTCTTTCTTGCTCAGGAATTGCATGTTTACGTTTGAGTGTTGCGTCAACGTGTTTCACCTGAACGCAGCAGACGCAGACAAGGTCATCGTTAATTCACATTTCATAGAAATGTGTGAAAGAAACATATATTTACAAATATCTTCTGTTATGTTTTGTTGAAATATTCTGTGTTCACCAAGCTTTGAACATGATGGAAACTTTAAGCTTTGAATTCAAAGCGAGTGTGTGCGTGACTAGATGTGTACTACGACGTGTATTTGTACACATTGTGTGTTCTTAAGGGATTCATGTTGCTGGTAATGAAGTTTTTTAATCTATTTTAATGAAATATGGAGAAATTACAGCTCTGTTGGGCATGAAACATGTATATTCTATATATTTATATCACCTTGGAAACCAGCAGTACTGTGTGTGTGTGTGTTTATCTTATTCTGAGCTGAAGAGCTCCATTAAAATCCCATAAACTAGCTCCACTGCTCCGGCCTCCATGTTCCTTCATCATGAGCGGCGTGGTCACTGAGGTTTATTTATAGTCCGTCTTGCAGCTCTGAGTGTGGATCAATCCGCCGCTGAAAATAGTCCCTCAGAGAGAATGCAGCTTTAACACACAACGCATAGACTTCTACACAACCAGAGGAGTCGCCCCCTGGTGGTCAGAAGAGAGAAGAAGAGTTGTTTCTACACCGCCCTGATTTAAAGCTCTTATCTCAACTGAAGCTGTGAGTGGTGGAAGAGTTTCTCACGGAACCGTTGCTGGTTCCCTCGGGGTCTGACGCCTGAAGGAGTCTTCGAGGTTCCTCAGAGCGCTCGTATCTTGAAGCGACGCCCCCCCCCCTCACCCTCAGACTCAATCTTGACAGGTGACGACTGCAAATTGCCCTCCGAGGGTCCATCGATCAGAGGCGGTGACCTTTCAGAGCTGCACTTCTTAAAAGGTGATGCACACAAGAAGTCCACGTGTCAGGAGCTCCTCTCCAGCGTAGTCGGGTTGTTTCCTTAATTTATCCCTCATTTATTTGGACCTGTGTGTCTAAAAATGAAGTGGATTTAACCTTATTCCAAATAGTTTCTTCTGTTGGCCCAAACTAAAATATCTCCACCTTTTAGTTCTCGTGGACTTCTGCAGGCTTTTGAAGAATGTAAACAAATGAAAGATGATGACTTGAACCTCGAGAGAGAAACTTTTTTCTATGACCTCCCGCCCTGCTCGTTGACTTGCAGGCGGGAGTTGACTCGTCGACTCACGAGCTGCTACATTGGAACAAGGATTTGCAGCAGAAGCACAACTTGTAATGGTTACAGGTACTGGAACCCAAAAGCACGACAAACACAGGAATTCCGGAGACTCAATGATTCAGGCAGGGTCAAAACCGGGTGGTCCGTCAAACAGGGCGACACATCCAAAAAGGGGCAGGAAAACTCAAGTCGGGTGAACAGGCAAACAGGGTTGTAACAGGCAGATCAGAGCTAGGACTAGGAATTCACTGGCAAGTTTGGCGGTGAAACACAAGACAATCTGGCAGAGGACAAGTGGAAGTGAGGGAGCTAAATAGTGAGGGACTAACGAGGGGATGGGCTGCAGGTGAGAAGGGCGTGAGGACCAGGTGAAGGGAATGAGGGACTAACGAGGTGAGGACGACAGGATCTGGAAAGACAGGTTAATTAAACATGTAGGCAGGATGAATTTAACTAGGAAGGTGGGGAATTTGTGACACAACTGGACTCAAACTCTCACTCCTTGTCCCAATGCCCCCCTAACTCTCCACCCAAAATCCATATCGCTGTAACGCTCTGTGACGCTGCAGAACATGATCGTTCACGCCTCATCATGATTGCAGCTGTCAGATCTGTTTCACGATTTATTCTGACAAATACCCCCCCAACCCCCTCCGGGCGCTGTGTTCACCTGTGGGTGGTGGGGTGGTGTAAAACAAGCGCCCCTTTTTATGCCATCACAGCACTCATTAATCCCGACATGTCTCAAACCTGCGTTCTGACAGCTGGGTGTCAGACACACGTGGCAGAAGCATCAGAACAAAAGTACAGAACTCCCCGGATGATTTTACTTCTATACATTATTTATAAAAGTAGTGGAAGCTTCACAGACAGGAAGAGGTTTAACACATGAAGCACAAACTTCTATACAACCAAAGGAGTTGCTTCCTGGTGGCCAGCAGATAAAATGCAGCTTTAACAGACTCCTAGGCATGTAGCCTCTGATGATTCCTCCGCTAGTTCCGGATGAGACGAGCCGTGGAGACGATCAGAGGAACGTTGGTTCAGATCCCTGAGGGGCGGCGAGGCCACTGCAGCAGCAACGGGAACACAGTCGATGGACCAGAGGGAAGGGATGACGAGAAGATGTTGAAGATGATGTTGTGTTGTTTCCATCAGCAGCAGTGTGAGTAAACCTCTACATCTCAGATGTGAACATTAGATTAATAACAGAACAAATACGCAGACAACGCATGACAATTTATTTACTAAACAAACAAGCAAACTAACTAAAAGAACAAAAAAAGATGTTGATGCTATGGTAAAAAAACGATAGGCCACCCAGGTGCATGCTGGTCCAGTGTTACCCAATTAGTGAACAATCAAAAGACTATTTATATTTAAACAACAATTAAACTAAACTAAAACTATCTTAAGAAAAATATATTCTAACACAACAATATCTAATCTAGATAAGTAATGATTAAATATAACTTTTGAATAAAATAACCAAATGTCAAATAAATAGCTCCAACAGTCTGGTATTATAATAAAGAACCTCAAATTGTCTTTTTATGCACGATGAGTACTTTTTACTTTTGATACTTTGAGTATATTTTGATGCTAATACTATTCACTTGTATTTATACAACTTAGTATTTGTGATCTGAGAACTTCTTCCACCAAAAAAAGATGTAATCCTGATAATAATTCCAGTTTTACTCACTGTATCTGTAGTTTTGGTGTTTTTAGGATCAGATGTTCCACTTGGTTCATTAAAGGAGCCACAAGCTGCTTCATGAAGACTTGTTATGGTCAATGTGAAGCTCAAAGTCAGTGAAGCTCTTCTTCATAGCGCTGCGTCCTCCTAAACCACAAACACACATACACACACACACACACACACACACACACACACACACACACACACACACACACACACACACACACACAATAAGGCAGCGCTCCTGTTGCCACCACTACACAGCTGGATGCTTGTAACGTCACGTCTTGTCGAAGTATATTGTCAGCCTGTGTGTGTGTGTACACACACACATACACACACACACACCCAGCAATACATGCACACGTTGGCCTAACAGCAGCCGTGCTCCACTTATCCCGATCAAGACACTAATAGACCTCAAAGCAGGAACACGTGTTTGTTTGGGGGAATTGACTTCTGGGAATATACACACACACACACACATGCACACACACACACACACACACACACACACACACACGCAAACACACACACACACACACCGACTTATTGCAAGTGGTTAAAAAAGTGACATGAATGGAAATGCAGTAATGACGAACTTACTGGTTTCCAGTAAGATTATCTCTCCCTCTCTCTCTCCCTTTCTCTCCCCCTCTCCCCATCTCTCTCCCTCCATTTCCCTCTCTCTCTCCCCCTCTCTTTCCCTCTCTCCCCTCTCCCTCCCCCCTCTCTCTCCCTCTCTCTCTATAATACAAGTAATTCACCCGGTGGTTTAAAAACAGTGATATTTAATGGGAATTAATTTATATAAATTATATATATTTATTAGATCGTGGGGATTTTAACGTTAACGTAACCATACATCGTTTAAGGTCCGTAAACTTTTGATCAGTTTTAGCCTAATAAGAACCTTTCTTCATTTTATTTAAAATGTGATAAACACGTTACGTATTGCTATATTGTCGTTATTCTAACATTTGGAAATGACTAATTATCTACGTTTTATGGCACTTTACAGATTTGGTGAATGTTTTTATGAGGTTTTTGTATTTCTGCTTCGTCATGAAATCTTGATGGATGAATATATATATATATATATATATACATATATATATATATATAATATGATTTTTTCATGTTTTTTAACCATCGTAATTATAAAAATACATACGAGAATTCTCTTTTTTTTTACTACGGTAGCTTTATCCGAAACACACTTTAACTTCTATAATATATATGTATATATATATATATAGATATATATATATATATATATATATATATATATATATATATATATATATATATATATATATATATATACACTGTACAGCATTAACATTGCGATTATATATCGACCCGGAGACGGACGGATCAGCTCTAGATGAACAAGAGAGGGAAAACCAATCAAAGGTCAGCAGCCGAGAGACATAGTGCACTTTCTGTTTGAGTGCTTTAATCTCCGTGTGAGTTTACTGACCCGCAAGGATGCTCGGTGTGTGTGTGTGTGTGTGTGTGTGTGAGAGTGTGTGTGTGTGTGTGTATACTTGCAGTTTGCCACCCTCAGCTTAACTCCGCTCTAATTGCCTCCTCCTGCTCTGCACACTCACACACACTGAATGGCATATGTTCTCTCTGTTGTGTAGTTTACAGGGCACACACACACAACCACACACACACGCACACACACACGCACAGACACACGCCGCTGCTGCTAAAGATGTGTGAACGTAGCGCCTGTGTTTACGCCCTGAAGAAGGAGGAAGTCTTCCTTTGTTTTAGTTTAATAAATCTATTGCTTTCTTTTGTCAATGAGGACAAAAACAATCGAATTAGCAATTAGTGATATCGAAAAGGTGGACGGAGGTGGACGGGGGTGGACAGGGTGGGTGGAGGCTTTTCAAACACGAGACCGGTGTTCAAGCCCCAAAGAGTGTGGGACGGTTTTCCCAAACGTCATCGTCTAAATCTGACTGTTGGTATTTATATGACGAACAAACAGGAAGTTTTAAAACCCTCCAAGACATGAGACACAGAACAAACAAAACCAACAGATTTAATACTTGTTTACTTACATACCCTAACTTACCCTGACGTACCCTAATTTACCATAAAGGCTGTAGCTCAGTGGGGTAAGGAGGTCGTCCTGCAACCACAAGGTCGACGGTTCGATCCCCGCTCTCCACATTAGTTGCAGTCGAAGTGTCCTTGAGCAAGGCACTGAACCCCCAGTTGCCCTCCGGGCGCATCACTGCAGCCCGCTGCTCCTTACTGACCAGTGGTGGTGCGTCCATAGATGGCACTAGGACGGTATTTGAGATGAAAAAAAAAAGAAATATATATATAAGACAATAGAATTATATAATAAATATACTGCAAAACAAATAATAATAACAAATACTAAAAAAGAAATACAATAATAAATCCTTTATATCGCCACATATTAAAAGAATAAAATGAAGACACTTTTCAGTCCTCATATATTACATCAATAATAATAACAAATACAAAATTCTAAATAATATATTATAAATCCTTAATATGGCCACATATCAGAATAAGAAAATTATGACACTTTTCAGTCCTCCTCATGTGGTTGGGCATATTTCTCTGACGACTGAATCTTTTCCAAAAGTCGGCGATTACCTATCAAATAGGTATGAAAGTCCTTGCAGGTGATGTGTTTGAAATTGTACTGGGTACACAGAATCCCCTTCAGTGATTCAACAAACAAGCGATTCCTCTCCTTGGTCCATTGGGCTTGCGTCAGCGAAAAAATTCGCTTGACATTTGCATTGTGAGCAGGTATTGCAAAGAAGAACTGTGCAATCTTAAGCAGCTCTGAATGAAAATCTACACATTGGGATTTTTCGAAGAATTTGGTCCACCTCTGGTGTGCTTGTAGATCACTGACATCTTCATCACTGTTACTCCTCTCAATGAATTTCTTAACATTGGTGACCTGATCAAAGCACTTTGCATCATCAATTTCCACCCCTTTTTCAGCTAGGTGCCTGATGCAGCCCTCAACATCATTCCAGTCAGGCATCTCACTCAGATCCATCCACATAAAAGTGGAGAACTCCTCCATGGGCGCCATCCATCTCTCTAGATAACCAAGACATGCACTGTACAGGCCCTGTACTTCAGCACTGAAATGGTCACACCTTTGACCAAATCCATCCTTTTGCTTTTGTGCCAGCATACCCTTGACTTTAAGAGGCATGAAGTTATTTGTCTTGAGTTCATGAAGCGTGGTGTGGACCTTGTCCAGAATTTTCTTTACTTCTGAATTATTACTTCTCGAATTGTTCTCCCTCTCCATCTGCTGAATGTGCGTCTGGAATATACACAACAGTGAATGCATTTGCCAGAGGTAAATCTCTCTGAAAACTTCTTGAGCAGCATGGGTGGTTTTTCCTGAGACAAAAAGAAAGCTTTCAACGCTGGATACATCTGTAGCAATCTCTGAATGCCTGGGAATAATGAAAGCCATCATGTCTCGCTGTGAGAGAGGAGAGTTCTGTACTCAACATCAGCAAACTCACAGTACTCCTTCAGACTCTCGGTGCACAGTGTAGATGTGGAAGTGTTGATACATTTTAAAGATGATGTTCCCAATGTCAACATCCAGTGTGTCTGCTCCATGATGAACACAATTGTTCAGTATGTGTGTTGGACAGCCCACGCCAATTAGAGACTTGTTCTGCTTTTTTAAGTTTGCAAAAACATTCCTTCCTTCCTCGGGACGCCGGATTACCCCAAAGTTTGAATTGCAGTTGTCACCTGTAAATGCAATACATGTCAAAAATATCCCTTTCTTTTCCAGTGTTTCTCTGATGTATTGTGTAATCATTTCAGCCGATTCATTTGGGGTGCTACTAATTTCAATTAATTTACTTTGCAGACCACCATTTTTCCAATCAAAATACTGAATGAGCAGAGGGAATAGTTTCTGAGCTCCATGATTGCTGCCATCAGTAGACACGCCACAGTAAGGGGTTTCTTCAAGTGCTTCCAGAGCAACTTCGACAGAATGTGGGGCTATCACGGCATTAACAATGGCTTCTGTCTTGGTGCGAGCAGTGGAGATTTTTTGGGCTATCCCCGAATCTGGGAATATTTTTCTCAGCAAACCAGAGGTGCAGTCCATTGATCTGTAGCTGTTGTGATGCATTATTGTGTGAAAAGCAAGGGTACCCTCTGCAGCCGTAACAGAAGTGTCTGTTCTACTCACAAAAAGTCTGTCACTTTACTTGACGAGCTCTCTCCTCTTGCTGCAGTTTTGTGCTTTGCAGAGTGCACAGGGGCTTCCAAATTGCTGACACCCTTATTTGCTACTGACATGTAAGTGCCTGCTCTGCATGTCATGCACTCAGCTTCCGAAGCATCACGGCCGTGGCGAAAACATGCATATTTCTTTTTTAGTTTGTCTGTGAACTTACATTTACGTTTCGGCATGGCTGCAGATCGATGTCATTTTGCTGTAAACAATGCAACGAGTGGAGGCGGCAAAGTGCAAAGTGTTGCCAGATTGGAAATGGTAAGGTATCGTACCAAAGGCTCAGAAATGGTCGTATTTGGAGGATAATTTTCATGCATCTGGCAACCCTGAGATCGGTCGACCGATGACTGTCCTCTCTACAGTCAGAGCTGGCGCACAAAGATGGAACGTAAGGGAGATACCATTTCCAAAACTTGTAAGGGGTAAAACTAGTTTGTGAAAGACCCAGAGAAACACAAATATCCGACGAAGCCAAAATCCCGGACGTTTCTGGAATCCCTGCCGGACGCTTTTTTTTTACCCTGACATACCCTCTTGTGATGATTTTAATAATAATAATATGAATGGAAACAATCGTTCAGTCAAAATAATCATAACTATATATTTCCTCATTTGTAGACTCGGGTCAGAAAGGTTAACCTCGGCTTGTTAAAACAACATATAAATCAACAGCGACTTCTCGTTCCACAAGGGGATCAAACGGTGGTCGGCCAGCTAGAAAGTGATCGGTGGACTTCATCCAAAAGGTCACGACTCGTTTCACACTGAGAAACGATCCAAAGGAAGTCGGTATCAGCCGGCGATGACATTCTCTGAGAAAAGGTTCAACGTCCAACCTCGGCTGGGAAAGAGCAACGGGGCTCCGGTTGGCGGCCTGGATGCATGTGAGCGTGAAATCCAGCCAGTAATCCTGCCAACACGATATCCCCCCCCCCCCCCTTATATAATTGATTTTTCCTGTTTGAGGGCTCTGAGGTTTTTTATGAAACATCCATCTTGTATCTCTCGGAGCAGGATTGGAGTCGTGTTGCAGAGCTCCATCTCCAGAAATACAAAATATTTCTCACAGATTCACGAGAAGGCAGAAATGACTCGATCATTTTTTATCTTTTTTTTTACTCCGAGTTGCATTTTCTGCGTTTCCCACGAGGCGGAAAACAGTGATTTAGAAAAGTTGCAGGACCTCAAATCCCCGGCCGCACTGCGTAGCCGGAGAGATGGAGGGCCGCTGTCCACATCGCCTAACATCACTATCAGTGTGTGTGTGTGTGAGTGTGTGAGTGTGTGAGTGTGTGTGTGTGTGTGTGTGGGTGTGTGTGTGTGTGTGTGGGGGGGGGGGGGGGGCTGATGCATTATTGAAAGTAGACGCCACATGAATGTGAGAGCAGTGCTGCAGGTGAATCCCATCTTCCTCTTCATGTACAGGAAGAAAACAATAAGGACTTCTAAAGGAGCTGAAAGATTCACCTTTTGTTTTTTTCTTTGGGCCGCTCAACACCTACAAGGTTTTCAAACGCGTCGGGAAGGTGAAGCCACGTTGAGCCAGAGTGGCTGGGGAAAATTAGATGGATTTCGAGGATTATGCAAGGCGTTTCTGTGAGGAGATTTACATTCTCCATTTTCCTGTTTGCTGTATAGTTTACCCCAAGAGGGTCTTAGAAAAAGTATTATTTTAAAAAGTATCTTTACAACATTTCTTAAAATAATTGAAAACAATAATTTTAAAGAAACAATATTTTTCCTTAAAGAGGCTCTCAGAATTCTTTCATGAACAATTTTAACAGATATTTAATTCCAAGTATTATTTCCAAAAAATCTTTACATTTCTTGAAAAGATTTCTTAAAAAAACAATAACACTTTTTTTTTTTAGATAAAAATACTTTCCTCACAAAGAGGCTCTCATAAAAATCTTTAGAAAATTCTTTTAAAAATTCAAGAAATGTATGTCCCCAAAAATTATTTCAAGAAATGTATCCCCCAAAAATATTTTCAAGAAAATGATTTCCCCAACAATTATTTTCAGGAATCTATTTCCCCCCAAAATATTTTAACAAAATGTTGCTGTCTATAAACCAAACTGAATCTGAAAGGCAGCACAGACTGCTTCATTATCACTAATGGACAGGAGGGGGAGGGGCGAGGGGGAACAAAGCCCTCACCGTTATGCCACTCCTGACCTTGTCATAAACCCTCTTCTGTCATCCGTTACTATGCCGATACATGATTGATATACCCTCCCTCCAGTGGTGGCTGGTGGATTTTTTTTTAGTGGGGCCATCCAATCAAATTCATGATTCAATGAAAAAAAAGGTATCAAACACACATTACTACTTTGCAGTTAAATATTGAACATTTATTCTAACAGTGACATAGTACGGACATCTTTATACAATTCAGTGCATGTACATACATATAATATATATATATATATATATATATATATATATATATATATATATATATATATATATATACACATACAGGGGTGCACATAACGCAGGTACGCATGCGCGAAAATAATCAACAATGCGTACTGACACTTGTGTTCCTCCTTTGCGTACCTGACCGATCTGATGTTGACTGTCTTTACAGCAGCACGTCATTAAAACATGTGAAGGCCCGCGCATACTTCTACAACAGCGTAAATCGTTGTGTAAATCGTTGTGTAATTGTTTGTGTAAATTGCTCGTTTCAATTCATAGTTCCTAAAAGGGTGTTGCAAAGCAATTCACCACCCAAACAATAGGTGGAGTAACGTTTTTTGTCGAAGACGACATAGAGAATGACGTATTTGTGTGTGGAAGTCTTTGGTTTATTTATTTACCAAGTCTTGTTGTCCACACACACAGTGAAGGATGGCAACCGAGATCATTGGGGTTGTATAAATGTTCATATCTCCTCACCTCTTCCAACTGGACCCGACCAGCCAGGCCGTCTGACAAAACATTTAGAAATCATACGAGGGCCCAGGTCGGGCTCGGACATCGGGGTATAAATTGCAGCGGGACAATGGAAAAAAAAACGTTGTTTTAAGGCAGCTGCTATGGATTATATACTAAATAAATTGCGAAATGAAACTAAAACGCATCACAGTTTAAGTTGTATTTGTATTGATTGATTCACATCGATATGAATGGATGACATGACTAACAAGTGGTGGAAAATGAATATGAAAGTAGGCTATTTGTTCGGTGAATAAGCGCGTTCTCTCCAGACAGTCGCAGTCAACGTAGTATGTTGCAATTCATGTGGATTTCTTTGCAGATATATAAGTGGCAAGGGGTGAAAAAGCTTGCGTATCCGTCCGTTTTTCTGAAAACGCCGAAGTATGAATCGGCCTTCAGTCGGTCTTTACGTGTCGCGTGAACACGTCTCGCGCGGCGTAGAGCCCGGCGTGTGCGCGCACATCTGGACGAATGTCACCAAAAAAATCACTTCCTCTCGCTCACGCAACAGATCTGCGGCGGGAGAGCTACGTTGCGCGCGCATCGTTCAGCCGGGGGAGACGAGCCCTGACGAGAGACGTGGACGCGCACTCTGGGGCCAAGCTGAGTTGGCCCAACCGAACGTCTTTTTTTGGGCGCTGATTGGATAAATTATACTCCGTAATTTGTTTGTTATTATTTCTTTAATCAGTGATTCGCTAAACTGCTTCTTAGACCTGCCTTTTTTGTGCCAAATGGATCTGGCCCCATGACGTGCACTAGCGTAAGAGACGTGCACAGGGCAGCTGAGAGGTGCACGAGCAGAGGAGACAAGCAGGAAAAGCAGATATTTTGTGCAGATATCCTATTTTACAAATAATACTGGGTACATTCCATAGCTCCTAAACATAAATATTGACAATTTGGATAATTTATTAATTTTAATAATAAAAAAATATATATTTTTTAGGTGGCTCAAGGTTGGTGGGGCCAGGCCCGGTGGCCCTCTATGGGCCGGCCGCCACTGCCTCCCTCCCCTCCCCCTCTCCTATCCGTGGTCGCTCTTCTTCACAGCAACACTAACCGGCGGTGAGCGTTTCCATTCCTGATCTAAATGGGTCAGCCGCCGTTACCGCAGACTGCAATAATAATCCAGGCAGAACGGCGAAAAGACGTTACTCTAGTCTCGGTTCCGTCTCGCCGAACGCCAAAAGAGAACCAGACGCTTTCTCCTCTGAAGCAGGTGTGTTCTCTAATACAGGTGCAATCGTCGACAGCAACTCACACACACAAAAAACAATGTTATTTCTTCTCCTCCTCTCTGTTGTGGGCGGAACCCGCCGCCATCTGCTCGATGATCCAAAACCCAGCGATGCCGACGTATATTTGGGGCTGCAGGAGCGATGGCGGCTCTCTTGCAGGCCAAGAGGCAGACAGCTGGATTTATGGGCTGTGGGAGGCCAGCGATCAGCCAGTCGTTTGTCACGTCTCACCGGCAGGCCTTCTAATTGGACCGGAGGCATAGAGGAGGGGGGGAATCTATGAGCTAACTTTTAAACTTAGCCCTTCCCCCCCCAGATGGTTATATAGATACATACGCTCATTAGCATAACAATGCTTAGACATGCAGAGCGGCCAGCTGCTAAAGAGCTTGCGGTGGCTGTCACATGACGAGGAGTCGAGGTCATCGCTGCGGTGAATTAGCATCCAGTCACTCGGAAGTCGTGGAGTAGAAATCGATTAAACGGCTGGCAAAATTAATTTATATACGAATATAGATTCAGGGGTGGGGCAAAGTTATTTTTGGGGTCCAGAATGATGAGGAGGAGGCAGCTGGAGAGCAGGAGGTGGCGATGAGGAGGAGGGAACACTTGTTACTGCCTTTGTCTGCTCATGTACTGCGTACTGTATATGAAATACCTATACCTGTGTGTGTGTGTGTGTGTGTGTGTGTGTGTGTGTGTGTGTGTGTGTGTGTGTGTGTTTTTGTCATCTCGTAAATATCAGACGGTTCCCTAGTTCCTAGTCTAGTCCTGGTCCTCTATAGACCTCAGTTAGTCCTGGTCCTCTAGACCTCAGTTAGTCCTGGTCCTCTAGACCTCAGTTAATCCTGGTCCTCTAGACCTCAGTTAGTCCTGGTCCTCTAGACCTCAGTTAGTCCTGGTCCTCTAGACCTCAGTTAATCCTGGTCCTCTAGACCTCAGTTAGTCCTGGTCCTCTAGACCTCAGTTAGTCCTGGTCCTCTAGACCTCAGTTAGTCCTGGTCCTCTAGACCTCAGTTAGTCCTGGTCCTCTATAGACCTCAGTTAGTCCTGGTCCTCTAGACCTCAGTTAGTCCTGGTCCTCTAGACCTCAGTTAGTCCTGGTCCTCTATAGACCTCAGTTAGTCCTGGTCCTCTATAGACCTCAGTTAGTCCTGGTCCTCTAGACCTCAGTTAGTCCTGGTCCTCTAGACCTCAGTTAGTCCTGGTCCTATAGACCTCAGTTAGTCCTGGTCCTCTATAGATCTCAGTTAGTCCTGGTCCTATAGACCTCAGTTAGTCCTGGTCCTCTAGACCTCAGTTAGTCCTGGTCCTCTAGACCTCAGTTAGTCCTGGTCCTCTAGACCTCAGTTAGTCCTGGTCCTCTAGACCTCAGTTAGTCCTGGTCCTCTAGACCTCAGTTAATCCTGGTCCTCTAGACCTCAGTTAGTCCTGGTCCTCTAGACCTCAGTTAGTCCTGGTCCTCTAGACCTCAGTTAGTCCTGGTCCTCTAGACCTCAGTTAGTCCTGGTCCTCTAGACCTCAGTTAGTCCTGGTCCTCTAGACCTCAGTTAGTCCTGGTCCTATAGACCTCAGTTAGTCCTGGTCCTCTATAGACACTACACTCGTAGTACACTAGGCATACACACATAGTACACTAGTCATACACTTGTTTTACACTAGTCATACACTCGTTGTACACTAGTCATACACTCGTTGTACACTAGGCATACACACATAGTACACTAGTCATACACTCGTTGTACACTAGACATACACTCGTTGTACACTAGTCATACACTCGTTGTACACTAGGCATACACACATAGTACACTAGTCATACACTCATTGTACACTAGACATACACTCGTTGTACACTAGTCATACACTCGTTGTACACTAGTCATACACTCGTAGTACACTAGTCATACACTCGTTGTACACTAGTCATACACTCGTTGTACACTAGGCATACACACATAGTACACTAGTCATACACTCGTTGTACACTAGACATACACTCGTTGTATACTAGTCATACACTCGTTGTACACTAGGCATACACACATAGTACACTAGTCATACACTCGTTGTACACTAGTCATACACTCGTTGTACACTACGCATACACACATAGTACACTAGTCATACACTCGTTGTACACTAGACATACACTCGTTGTACACTAGTCATACACTCGTTGTACACTAGACATACACTCGTTGTACACTAGTCATACACTCGTTGTACACTAGTCATACACTTGTTGTACACTCAGGGTTTTTCCTGCATAGAGAAAATGTGGGCGCGCGCCCAAGCCTGTTTGCCGAGCGCCTATGACAAATCCCGAGCGCCTAAGGTAAAAAATTAAAAAAAAAAAAAAGACCGCTCTGAAAAAACAAATAAAAAAAGGTGCGCAAATGGACGGAGAGGCCAGCTGTTGATACCCCCCCCCCCCCCCCCCCCCCCCTGTCAACAACTCTTTTTCGGAGAACCTAAGACCCATTTTGACCCAGGAAAAACCCTGACACTAGTCATACACTCGTAGTACACTAGTCATACACTTGTTGTACACTAGTCATACACTCGTTGTACACTAGTCATACACTCGTTGTACACTAGTCATACACTTGTTGTACACTAGTCATACACTCGTAGTACACTAGTCATACACTTGTTGTACACTAGTCATACACTTGTTGTACACTAGTCATACACTTGTTGTATCCCCCCCCCCAGCTGTAGGCATAACTCTGTGTGGACAGAACCAGAACCATTGGAGTGTTTCCAGTCAACTTGCAGCTTAGCTGGAAGTCTTCACAGCCTCGGATTGAATCTTCCTCAGTAATCGCTTTAGTATCCAATTTGAGCCCAATTACATTGTGCTGGCCCTGCAGGCTGCCTCTCTCTTTCTTTATACCCCCCCCCCCCCCACCACCACCACCACAGAACCCGAGCCCTGTTGATGTTCGACTCTTTTGGTCTCGATTGGATTTTAATTGAATCTACTTAAAGCTTATTTATCCTGATTAGGGAAATGCCTGCAGGACGAAGGTTGCTCTGCAGCGTTGCTTCCTCTTCTCAACGTGACGGGAACAACAGACACAATAAAGTCGCCGTTCGGTTTTAGTCCTCAAACAAATTCTGGGTTTTTTAATTGAAAAACTACTTTAACGCCATAAAACTGCCCCGGTTGTTTTTGGTTTGTGCAAATGAAGCATTATCTCATGGTGACTTTCAAGAAATCTACAGACGCAAAGGGACGTACAATGAACCCTTAAATGTGTATTTAGAATTTTATTCTTTCCTTTTAGTCAGAAATAAGACAATCAATCCCAAAACGGACCATTGCAGGAGAATCAAAGTTTTCGCCCTGATAGGGTAAATAAAAATAAAACCATCAGCATGCTCTAGTCTAGAAATTCAAGTCAATTCAATTCAGTTTATTTGTATAGCTCAGTTTCACAAATTACAAATTTGTCTCAGAGTGCTTTACAATCTGTACACGTAGACATCCCTGACCCAAAACCTCACATCGGACCAGGAAAAACTCCCAAATAACCCTTCAGGGGGAAAAAGGGAAGAAACCTTCAGGAGAGCAACAGAGGAGGATCCCTCTCCAGGATGGACAGATGCAATAGATGTAATGTGTACAGAAGGACATATTTAGAGTTAAAATACATTCAAGGAATCTGACAGAGTTTATCAATAGTTCATATTTAGGCATATTCCACGATGGAGAGTTTGGAGACCTCCCAAGTGGAGGAGTGGGCGGAGTCCCAGCAGGGCAGTGGCACAGCTGGCGACAGGAACTCACGATCCAACCATCGAAGGTCCATCAGCAAATTGAAGCTTCCAGTTGCACTGCAGACAAAATTAGTCTGATTTATTCTTCAATCTACCCTCCTGTGACCTTTGAGGTCAATGTTTAACGTCTCAAAATATATGATTGACATCATGTTCTTTTCTCTTCATATTTCATGACTTTTCCTGATTTGATTGGGACAACTGGGTAAACATCACAATAATATGATGAGGATTAATATGTGTTCTCTGCGGTCAATTTGATTATTTTAGCTGTATAAAACATATTTTGGATGATATTGAGGTCACGATAACATGCAATTTTATAATCTTTCAAAAGCTTCAGGGCCCTGACCTAACATAACCATGGCAGTATTAGTGAGAGAACCGCTGATGGTTCACATGATGTGGGCGGGGGGATATGATGGGTAGTATATAAGTGGTATTATGTCTTCAAATTCCACTTTTTAGACGTCACCTTTTGATTTTGTGGATTTCAGATAAATGGATTACGCTGCATTGATAAAGGGAATTGTGTTAGTTGCAGTCTTATTTTGTTTTAATACTCTAATAGATCATTCATACACAAAGAAGTCCTCTTGTAAACGTTACAAGTATTATCAAATGTTTTCTTCTCTTAAATATGATGTACACTTTGGTAATCCCCTATGGAATATATACTTATCCTTTTAATATGTACCAAAGATTGATTTTTCTATCTTAATTCTCTTTTTTCCGTTCACTGAATCCAACGAGCCAAAGGCCCGCACAGAGCAACACTGAAACTCATCTTTGTTTCCACTTAACAGTTTCTTCTGGCATGCGGCGAGTGAAGAAATATAGATTTTTTTTATGAAATTGGAGACTTGTAGCCGCACCGGATGAGCTGGTTCGGCCCTAAATCACATCGGAGGCAGATATCTTTCTCCAGAGGGGAATGAAATAAGCCCTCAACCCCTTGGACGTTTAATCAAACAATCACAGCTATGGGTCCCTGTAGGGGAGTATCTCGTTGGGAGGGGGAGGGGAGGAATTGCCTCGCTTCTAGAAGGCTTGGAGGGGCGGATAGTGGCGAGTCCATGTACGCCGGCCACTTTAAGAGGGCCCTGTTCACAGTACTAACGGCGTACTAACTTTACGCAGCTCGATTACGCTCGCCGAGCCGCAACAGGAAACTCATTTCTAAGGGCAAACCTGCACAAACGAGGACTTATTATTATTAACCCCACATTACCTCTTTAACCTAATTCAAGTTAAAGCCTTCCACGTGCTACACATACAAGTTATTAATAACAGAGTTTTAATCCATCTTTAGACCTGCTGCTTAAACTGGTGCTACGATGTGGGACTTTAGAAATGTTGTTGTTTAATTGCTGCACTGTGCATATTAAGTAGAGAATAAAATGGACCATCAGCCCCTGATTGCTGAACAGGCCAAACGGGTACAGGCTACAAACTATCACTCAAAGAGACACACAATGACCACAAAAAGACACAAAATGACACAAAATGACCACGAAGACACACAATGAACACAGAAAGGCAAGAAATGACCACAAAAAGACCAAAATAAGGCACAACATTATCACAAAATGACCACACCATGATCACAAAAAGACAGAAAGACACAAAATGACACAAAATGACCACACAAAGACACAGAATGATCACAAATACACACAATGACCACAAAAAGTCACACAAATGACCACAAAAAGGCAACACAAATACCACAAAAAGACACAGAATGACCACAAAAAGGCAAAAAAGTACACAGAAAGACCACATTTAGGCACAAAATGACCACAAATGAACACAACATGCCCACAAAAATACACAAAATAACCACAAAAAGTCACAATGTGTCATCTGGCTCTCCCACCTCTTTAACACTTCCACATACTCATACACGTGGGACTAAATTATATTGTGTTTCTTATTGAAAGCACTTAAGGGATATTGAGCGTTCTGATTTTGCAGTGAAAATAACAATTACTTTAGACCCACGTCGGTTCTAAGAGGCTCAAGTGGACACCTGGACGTTGTTCATTTTGAAAGCCAAATGTTCTGAAAAGTCATTATCTTTGAAGCGATAACATTATTATAATTTTTTTCTCTGTGAAAAACAGGATTGTCTCTGATATAGAAAAAAAGGATTTCCGTGCTGGAGCTTTTTTTTGTGCAAACACAATTCATTAAAATATGTGTTTATCAGTACTTCAATCTTCTCCGGTGCTTTAGAAGCGTTTTCATTTGCTTCCCTACTGAACTCAATCTTCTCTTCCTTCTTTTTTACTGAAATAGATTTTTGACAAAGTTTCACACTCTTTTCTAAAGAAAAATGATTACCGAGTAGCCTGAAGTTGTTATGTTCAGGAAGGATGTTCCATTCATGAGTTTCCTTTACAATTATTTTTGCCATCTGCAATCACCACTTTGGAGGGAATTGACTTGGAAGTGCGAGAGATTGGTTGTTTCGCTGGATCCGAGCTGAATTAGTCAGGGTCGTAGGTGTCACACTGGCCCTTTAACGGCGACCGTGGATAGTTTTTGGCAGAAGTTCAGAAAAGACCGTGGGCAAGTATCTGTTTTCGAGACAGAGGGGGATGCTTGGTGTGACGAACCAAGGGAATGGCTCTTTGCAGTCAGAATATTACATTCGAGGCAGTTCCCCTCCCTAAAATAGTGTGAATGAGTGCCGGTTGCGGTGAATCTGGTTCTATATTTTGTAGGATGCACTTCTTTGTATCGGAGCATCACCCTTTTTTCCTTTTTTTTAATAGCTTCTGACCATCACTGTGTTTAGATGTTTGCAGGAGTTCCTCAAGGAACCCTCCTGGATACCCTTATTATTGCAAGATGCTGGTTCACCGTTAAAAGGTCTCCTGAAACCTTTTTTTTAAGCTCTTATATATGTTAAAATATTGAAAATTAAGCAGTGTGCAGTAGAATTTTACTATTTTTAATAGCTTATCGATTGCAGCGCTAACAAATAATGTATTTTTCTCTGATGACTTAGAGAATTTTAAACGTGAATTATTTGTTGTATGACAGATCTTTGACAATCTCGCTCTCATCATACCTCTGAAGGTCGCTCCTCCTCTTCCTCTTTTTCTTTCTCCCTGAACTGTAACGTTATTGTTGCGAGCAGACGTTGCCCATGACACGTTTGACCTTATACGTAAAACTCATCACACGTCTGTTGTGCAGAGATGCACAAACACTTGCATTTAAATAATCGTAGATATTAATAGCTCAAACCACATTACAGGGATCACATCTCCTTCCACGGATGTCCTCTTCATTGGTGGCGTTCTCCTTTCTATGTTTCAACATGACCTGTTAGCCACGCCCACATTTTACTGTATGCTTACCTTTAGGCTACTCAATTACCAAGAGGAGGTATAAGAATGAAGTTTTTCACAGACATTCGTTCAGAGGTTGTAGGAACATAAACTGCATGTAAGAAGTGGATGCAGTCGTCGTGATGTTACTCGGTGGTTTGTGGACTGAGGTTTTGAGTTCAGCGAGTTCAAACTACCTTTATATAAAGTCGGTAAATTGAACCAATATAATATGGTTCGTACGGTCATGGAAAACCTGGAAAAGTCATGGAATTTTTAAAATGGTTATTTTCCAGGCCCGTAAAAGTCATGGAAATTTGGTATATTCACATATATTCATGTGTGTTGATGGCATACATTTAGTCTTTTTTCATGCCAAACATGTCTAAATAATGCACACGAGGACGTCCAGGCGGATGGTTTTTGCACCGATGTAAAGTCTAGGGCTGGGCTAAACGGCCATTCGTACCCATTGCTACTGGGGCTTTCCTGATTGAATTACCGTAAACGTTTCGGTTCCACATGCAGGAATAGTAAGTCAAGCCTCCGGCACACTTGAACGCGTCCGGCCACCTCCTCCGGTACACTGAGACCATTAGAGGTCTGCCGGAGTTTCCTGTCCATTAAGAGTTCTGCTTTAGTTCCCGTGTCCTGTGGAGTAAAAGCCTCCACGATTAACAGTCCTCCAACCACAAAGCGTCCAGGAGAATAGCCGCCCGTGGATGTTCCGTCATGAGTGGGTAATTAATCACCCGGCTAGATGATGTATATACTGTATGATATATATGCAGGTTGGAGTATTGAATGAACATTTATTTTATTGCTCTTTATCCAGACTAAATTCACATGTTCCATAATCCATCCATACCGCTTATCCTCATTAGGGTCACTGGAGCCGATCCCAGCTGACAGGTGACCGGTCCATCTCAAGGCCCATATAGAGACAGACAACCATTCATGCTCACATTCACACCTACAGGCACTTTTAGAGATCAATTAACCTGAGCTGCATGTGACACTTGAGAGCCCTGCAATACAATCATTTCAGAGGGGCAGGTGGGGCTTTTAGCAATTTAAAAACGACATTACAAGTTATACAAGATATTTTACTAAATTGCTCGTGCAGCAGGTAACTAAACGTCAGCTAAAGTTTGAGTGTCCTTAAGGCAAATTTCAATAAGAGCTGCCACACAAACAATAATAAATAACATAATTTAAAACATTGTCTCTTAAATCAATAGGACTGGATTAAAAATTGCATTTGACATATCCTTACTTAACTTAACCTAAAAGGCTGTATCCAGTGTTGAATAACATTACATTAAGCCAATGCATACATTTCAGGGGGCAGGTGGGTTTTTTAGAATTTGTTAGCAATTAAAAAAAAAGGTTATACAAGATCATTGAGCCGTTGACAAAGATGCAGCTTTTCGGTGTTTTATTCTTTGTGTCGTTGGCCGTGGTTGTGTCCGGGGCTCATAATCCACACTGGAGCGGTTTCCCTTCACCTGTAGCAGAACATCCATCAGCGTGATACAGCTTCAAGTACAGAGGAGGAGGACGAGAGTTCAAAGTGTGAAATGATGTTCTTACATTTCTTTCCGTAAGCTCCGAGCAGCGAAACCGTACTCGGCCCTCACATGCCGGCGCTCCGAGTTCCTCCATCTGACACTGAGCGACATAAATCAGTCCCTCAGGTATCAATACACGGGAGAGATGATTAACATTGGAAAAACTTTAACGCTGTCTGTAAATAAAAAAATGCCGAACTCACCTTTTAAATCTGAACGACAGTGAGACATTTCACCAGTGGCATTAATATGCACAACGGGGACTTCAAAGTTGTCGTTTAGCCCAGTTGTCAACATTAACATGACGTGTGGGTGATAATGGACCACAGGGGAGTGATTTTTATTTAAATGTTTTGCAGCGATGAATTAATTTCATTTTTGTGTGTGTTGTTGTTGTTTTGTGTTGACAGAACAACACATCGTGGAGACCGGAGTCGTGTCGGGAGTGCAGCTGCCACAGCGACGTGGCCGTCTGCCGGCTCAGCCGCTGCCCTAACCCACAGTGTGACTTCCAGAGGGTAAGACGGAGATGTTTGGGTGCTTTTCTAATTTTATTATTCATCAACTAAAGAAGGCAAACTCAAAAGGAACAAAGTGGTTCCAGTCAGCATGATATTGATGAGAATAAAAGGCAATTACTACGTATATATGTGCCTTTTTTTTACCTTTAGTTTCATTTAAAGTTCAGTCATTTCCTTTAAAATCTCAGATAGGGGTAAATGCTAAATTTGTCAGGGACTATTTTCAGTGGCAGATAAACACACATTTGGAGTGCCAGTGAGTCGGCTATTTGGGGCAGAAAGACGGTGTGTGTGTGTGTGTGTGTGTGTGTATATGTGTGTGTGTGTGTGTGTTAATGCAACAGTTAAGTCTCATTGATGTAATTATGTAACGTTAGCTCGTCTTTGGACAACAACAGAGCTCAGAGGAATATATATATATATATATATATATATATATATATATATATATATATATACTGTATACATATATAATACATAGCAGTCAAGGGACCACAGCTCAAGTGTTTACAAGATCAAATGCAATTTGATCATTACAGAATAAAAAAGTAAGTTTTGTTTTATCACAGTAGTTTAGATCATTAAGCTTCATAAGATCAGCTTCCAACCTTTTAGGTTGAAGTGCAATAGCTCAGGTAGCTAACATGAACTAATAAAGTTAGCTCAGGTAGCTAATAATAACTAACTTATTTAGCTTGGCCGGCGTTTATGCGATTGGAGTGGGACACGGAGGAAATGTGGTGTGGTGCTCTTCGCAATAAAACATCTTTGATGGACGTGTCGCGTCTCGGCCAATCAGCGTCAAGATGTCTTCAGCGTTTTGGGGTTTAGGTTATTTTGAATGTTCGCCCGCTACATCTGCTGATGTCACGCTGCACGGTGCATCGATACTAACAAGTTATCTGTAAGTTAAAAACGATGTGATTTAGCATTTTTTTTGTATCATACCCTAACTATAACCTCTACAAACAAAAGTGCTTTTATGGAAACTGTACGTACCAATACAAAATTAAAAGGTTGAAGTCCTTAGTAGTTATATCCCCATCTCAAATAATAGAAGATGAACAGTTCTTTCTGGCATTTCTATTCGTCTTCGAAATTGACACAGCATTAAAATGTGACTCGTCTGGACTTCCTGATGGCAGATTCGTTGATGATATCAAATGATATTTTACTTGAGACAGGTAGGTATTAGTCATTTTAATTTAGAGAAGCTTCTTTCAGAAGAAGCTGCTGTCACAGGTAGTGTGACAGCCTTTCTTAGGGCCACCCACATATTTGGAAAAACTTCTTCAAGTTTCTTCTCCTTCAAATCATTCTGAATTTCCATTGTCGTCATGTTACACCCCTACTGGTTTTCAAACCTACTGGTTTCCCTGTGCGTGCGCGTTGTGTTCTCTTCACGTCTGCAGCGGGGCTCTGACTCAAGCACCAGATACGTCACACATTCACAAACATACTGCTGGAGATCTTTAAGCTACCGTTCATTTCCATTTCGGCGATAATGATTGTATAAGTGAGCAGTGCATCACAGCCACGTATGAAGAAATACATTTAGAAAAAATTAAAATAAAAAAATCGCACCGACCTGGGTTTGATCTCTTTCTCACAAAATGAGAGTGCTCTCAAGGATGAGCGGTTTATGCTCTGCGCCACCAGATATTACTTCAAATCAAGCAATTTAGAGCCGTCAGGTAACTAACGTAACATAACTTAACGCAACCGGCCCAAATTAGGAAAATATTGACAATAACCATCAATTCACACTAAAAATCAGGTTGACAAGTCAACATTTGGCTGAAGGGGCGCCCTAGGATGATCATGATTAATAAACATGTTTTAATATGCTTGTTATTCTAACTATGATTAATGGGAAGTAGGTCGAAGGGCGACACTCAAGGGCGCCCACAACCCATTTGTCGCCCTAGGCAGCCGCCTAGTTCGCCTCTAGCAATCGCCGGCCCTGAGTGCAATCTTCCATTGAGGAGTCCCACCATGAGAATGAAGCTCTGCAGCAGGAAGTCCAGATCCTTAACCAGAAGCTTGAGGAGGTGAAGCTCTGGAGGAGCGAGGGCAGCGAAACATAGGCCCCCTCGGAAGCTTTGGAAATAGACAAAGCTGGTCTGAATCAGCAGATCCAGGCTGCCAAAGAACAGCTGGAGATCGGAGATTTTTTAAGGTGCAATTTTTCCACAGAATTAAACACATTATTATAGTACAGCAAACAGAATGAAATGAAAATTGTAAATATTCCAAGATCTTTTTTTGTAATTTTAACTGCCTCATTACATGTTCACTTGAGGTTGAGACTTACTTCCAAGGCCCTTGTAATCACACGTCTTTTGTGAGTTTCCCTTACAATAAGATTCAATGAAATTACAGACTATTGTGCAACAAAGTCTGCAGATGTGCACCTTTCTGATTTGCCACAATGACCATTGTTCAGAGATTATGTTTTGTTTTTTTGTAGCCTCATTTAAATTAATTTACAAGGGCATATTTTCCAAGCTCTTTCCCACTCCCTCCATCCGGCTGTTCCTCCCTGTGCTTCTTCCTAAATGTGATTTAAACCTCAAAGTCTGCGGTGACGCCATCAAATCCAATCCCAACCCCGAGCTAAGGCAACAATCACTGTCTAATGAATTCCACTCTGCTGGCTTGCAATTCAATGTTGATAAAAAATTAGTCATCATGCGCCCACCAAGCCGTGTGCTCCCTACATTTACAAAGCTCTTAAAAGGTGACTTTTACACTCACCTACAGTGAAAAAAAAGAAGAGAGATTATGATTTTCTCATCATCTGTCTGACTGATTATAGGACTTTCTTTGGAAAACCAATGCCATTATCTGAAGCTTAAGTTTCCTGTTATTCCCACCGTATTAACTTGTGTGAAACCCTCCTCTGAATTTAATTTTGAGTCCCCTTACAATTGAGTGTTTTACAGTATGGGTCAACCATCTTCCACAGAGTGAACACAGGACGGCTGATGTATGTATTTGATGTTTAAAAAAACAAAACAAATGTCTGCGATTGTTGGGTTTTCCAGGTTCAGTTGCTTTATTTTAAACTGCAATTTCTGTATCTTGAATAATGGACTAACAGCTGCAGCTCAAACTAAGATACCAGATGTTTAAAATGTTTTTTGTTGCATAAAACAACAATGCCATAAAAGAACTCTTCGTGTTTTTTTATTTACTGATGCGATCATTCATACTTAGTTTAGTAATTTTGCCTCCTACTATTGTATTCTGTTTCAATTTCAGTTAAATTCTGCTAAATTGTCGGAGATTTACCAACTCATGAAGGCACGTAAACAACCTAAATAACAAGCTAAACTAATTTCGTAGATTATACTTGAAGTGCTTGTTCAGAATTAGCACCAGTGGGAATAAAACTTTGTGTCACATAGATTGAAAAACTGTATGAACAAAAAGGTTGGAAATAATATGTAATATATCACCGTTAGTCCACTACATCTTCACGCCTGGGTTAACATTATACTTTAATGAGGCGGGAAAGCTGCTCCATAACTCACACGTTCACACGGCGGGATTTTGGATTTTCCGGCTGACGCAAACCGTGAGAATATCAAACTTTTATGTCACATAAATTGAAAAAATGCATGAACAATTAACGTAAAAGGTTTTAAATAATTGGTACAAATAACATGAAGATACGTCTCCGTCAGTCCACTACATCTTCACGTCTGGGTTAAGATTATCCTCTCATGAGGCGGGAAAGCGTCTCCATAAATCACACGATTCTCTGGCTAACGAAACCTGCGAGAGTCTAAAAACTTTAAAGTTTCCCTAGTAAATAAATACGACTGTCCTCCCCGAGCCTGAACGTCACTCTCTTCATTTGCGGCGACGCAATCTGAAATGAGATCAAATTCTTTGTCTTACTGCCGTTGCATTTTGGGTAATTCAATTTAAGGCGGCAGACATTAGAAAGAATAAATAACGAGCGATGAAAAAGCTCAGAAAAAATAGAGAGAGAGCCCAACAGCTTAAATATATGAAAGCAATTAGAGCTTTTAGTGTTTCATTTATTAGCACAAAGTGGTCGTTGTGATTAATGAATTTCCAATATGCCGTCGACTGGTTTATCTTTAAAAATTGTGTTTTTTTGCCGGTGACCGATGGAGCTGAACAACAGTTGTTATTCACTCATTTACAATATATTCTGCCATTTTTGTCTTCTCCTGCACATCCGTCGCCCCTCAATTTAGTTTTACTCTCTTTTTTTCTTCGATTGACACCGATGGTTGTTATCACTCACCTTCTAAAAATTAAACCCCCCTCCCTTCTTTTTCCATTCTATATAATTTGCACTCACATATATATGAACCTGAACTATTCACCTGGCCCCATTTTCTTGTTACCCCGCGTACGGCCTCAATCAGGGTGGTGCATGCCCGTGTTGAACCTCTATATGTTCTGTAACACCTCTGTGTTCTGCACGCTTGATAGAATCCTCATGTTTTCATTATCATCCAGGCCCCACGTTGTGCTAATTGGGTCACATGACGGTTATTTTATATAGAAATGGGCAGATTGTAGTCAACAGGTTTTCTACCCGTGCTGCTTCTCTTTTTTCTGGGGATTTGTGTGTGTGGGTGTGTGTATTCATGTAGGTATGCATGTGTGTCTTTTCTAAAGGGTCAGCACTTGAGAATCCCTGCCAACAAGTGCTGTCCGGAGTGCGTCTCCTCGTCCCAGGGCTCCTGCCAGTACGAAGGATTCGTTTACGGAGTAAGTGAAGTTGACTCTTTCTCCGTTGCTATTCTACAAACAGCGATACACTGCACACGATACAGATGCAGCCTCTACTCCAGGATTTAGTTCCCTATCAGGCGGCAACCTCCGGCTCTGAAATGTAAAATCATTAATGAAGAGTCCTAAAACACTCTGGTTGTATAGAAGTCTAAGCTTTATGTGTTCAAGCTGCATTCTCTCTCCTGACCACCAGGGGGCGACTCCTCTGGTTTTTATAAGTCTACGCTTTGTGTGTTAAAGCTGCATTCTGTCTTCTGACCACCGGGGAGGGGGGGGGGGCTTCTCTGGTTGTATAGAGGTCTATGATTTGTGTGTTAAAGCTGCATTCACTCTACAGACCACTAGGGGGGTGACTCCTCTGGTTGTATAGAAGTATATGCCTCCTGTGTTAAAGCTGTCGGCATGTATAAGCTGCCGGAAAGAAGATTAGTGCCTTTTGCTTTCAATCATCTCAGGGTGGTTGTTTTTTATCTTGTTTAAGTGGGAAACCTTAAACCCCCCACCCCCACCCCTTCTCCCTTTCACTAAAGAAACAATCACTGTCTTGTTCGTCTTCTATCAACTGGCTTAACGAGCTGGCAGACATCTTGGACAGAGCATAAAGCAAGGGGAAACAAAGGGAGGGGGGGGGGGGGGGGTTGGGAAGTCCACCGGCGTCCCTCTTCCCCGGAGAACTGGCACTTCCTGCTGATCTGAGCTCCATCATCAGCTCCCTGGACAGCAGCAACGTTTATTTGTATACATTGTTTTGAATTTAAAAGAATCATTTGCAAACTGTTCGGGAGCCCAAACACATAAATGTCTCTCAGACTATCTATTCCTTCCAGGAGGCATTTATTTTCTTCATCTCCCTCTCTATCTCCCCCCCCCCCCCCCCCCCCCCCATAGCATGACAGCCAGTGGAGCCCCTCCCCCTGCTCCCTGTGCTCCTGCTCCAGAGGAGGCGTGGCCTGCAGCTCTCCGCACTGCCCTCCTCTCAGCTGCCCCGGGGACCAGAGCCTGTTCACCCCCACCGGAGAGTGCTGCCCCAAGTGCGGCCGCAACGGAGGTGAAGGGGGCAACAGACCTAACATGGGGTGTTGGGGGTACCAGGATTAACATGGGGTGTTGGGGGTACCAGGCCTGACATGGGGTGTTGGGGGTACCAGGATTATCATGGGGTGTTGGGGGTACCAGGCCTGACATGGGGTGTTGGGGGTACCAGGATTAACATGGGGTGTTGGGGGTACCAGGCCTGACATGGGGTGTTGGGGGTACCAGGATTAACATGGGGTGTTGGGGGTACCAGGCCTGACATGGGGTGTTGGGGGTACCAGGATTAACATGGGGTGTTGGGGGTACCAGGCCTGACATGGGGTGTTGGGGGTACCAGACCTAACATGGGGCGTTGGGGGTACCAGCTCCCCATCCAGCCTCCATTCCGCCTTCATCCAGCCTCCATCCAGCCTCCATCCAGTCTCCATCCAGTCTCCATCCAGCCTCCATCCAGTCTCCATCCAGCCTCCATCCAGCCTCCATCCAGTCTCCATCCAGCCTCCATCCAGCCTCCATCCAGTCTTCATCCAGCCTCCATCCAGCCTCCATCCAGCCTCCATCCAGCCTCCATCCAGCCTCCATCCGGTCTCCATCCAGCCTCCATCCAGCCTCCATCCAGCCTCCATCCAGCCTCCATCCCGCCTTCATCCAGTCTCCATCCAGCATCCATCCAGCCTCCATCCCGCCTTCATCCAGCCTCCACCCAGCTCCCCATTCGCCTCCATCCAGACTCCATCCAGCCTCCATCCAGCCCCCACACCCCACCCCTGGTCAGAGAGACGTCTTGGACCCTGTTAAAGTCTCCAGTCGGACGTGTTGTTGTTGTTGTTGTTGACACACGGAGCTGTTAACGACTCTAACCGAGTTGCGGTTAGCTGCTATTTAGCCCCTCCCCCTTCACTGTGGATCACCGGTTTGAGGGCAAACAAACAGTGCTCATTAGGTGACTCATTTTATCTGTTTACTCATTCTGTGTTTTATCTCTGTGTGTGTCTCAGGCTCCTGCTCCTGGGGGGGCGTGTCCTATAGGGACGGCGAGGAGTGGGCGCCGAGCCTCTGCTCCAGGTGCGTCTGCAGTGACGGGGACGTCCGGTGCTCGGCGGCCGAGTGTCAGCCGGTCGCCTGCAAGCCGGTGAGTTAAAAACACACACACACACACACGCACACACACACACACGCACACACACATAAATGTAGACGTGTCTCTTTCATGTTGTAATGAAATTATTAAATAAATAAGTTATATAATATAACAGTCATGAAGGAAGGTTTTACAACCCTGTCAGCCGCCTTTAGCGTAGCTTAGCACAAAGACTGAAAGCGGGGCCTAAGTTGTGGGAAGCTTTATTACCTTAGGTTACCTTTGTATGTGTGCGTGCTATTCGCATAAGTCAAAAAGTATTAAACCGAATGCATGACATTGCATGACATTTGGTGGAATGATTGTTTATTATCCGGGGACCATTTGATTAGATTTTGGGATCGATCGGGTCAAAGGTCAAGGTCAAAATCTTACTTTTACCAATTTGTATCCAATTGGCATGCAACTAATGCCAACATGTTCATAATTCAATGCTCAATGTTGTGATATGCGAAGGTGTGCGCTCTACCGAGGGCCCGTTCTAGTTGTTTGTTTGTCTGTTTGTTTATTTATTTTTATCCCGTCCTTCAGCCCGAGAACTTGGTGATCCAGCCGGGCCGCTGCTGCCCTCAGTGTGTGTCCAACCCCTGTCTGTCTGCTGGGAAACAGCACCAGGTAGGGTGTGTGTGTGTCACTGTGTGTGTGTGTGTGTGTGTGTGTGTGATGGTCTAAGTGTGTGTCTTCTGTCTTTGCAGCACGGTGAGCAGTGGCAGAAAAACGCCTGCACCACGTGTGTGTGTGACCGGGGGCAGTCTAAATGCCACACAAACACCTGTCAGCCCCTCACCTGCGACAAGGTGGGTAGCCTCACACACACACACACACACACACACACACACACACATACACTCACACACACACACACACACACACACAGACACTGATGATATGAGGAAATGCCCCCCCCCCCGAATAATACAATAATTTAGTAAAATTAAATTAATTTGGTCAAATTAAATTAATTTGGTCGAATAAAATAATTTTATAAAAAAGAATAATTTTAAAAATAAAAAGATATGCTTCTTGAACCGTCACAAGAAATACCCCCCAAAAGTGCATTTTCATGAGCTCTCTTTTCTTTGTCTCGTTGTTTTTTATTGCACATAAAAACCCAAATGAACCCAAACCCCCCTCCCCATTGCCTCCCCCTCCCCACCCCACCCCCCAACCCCCCTCTCCTGCAGGGTCAGACCAAAGTGAAGCGAGCCGGCCAGTGCTGCGGCGAGTGCGCCGCCGCCGCGGGGAGCTGCGCGTACGAGGGCGCCACGCGATACCACGGAGACATGTGGAACGCCACGGGGTGCCAGTTCTGCTCCTGCAACCGCGGTCAGGTGGTCTGCCACCGGGCCGAGTGCGGCCGCGTGGCTTGCCCCCAGGTAAGTCCCCCCCCCCCCCCCCCCCCCCGCCCACCCACAAATACAACAAGTCAGCACCCAGAAATCCCATTTCCTGGCCCACTTGAGCGGTAATGGAAGATGTCACGCTTACTTAGCTCGCCGGTTCCTCTCTGGTCGGGTTTAATTTGAAACGCACCCGTTCACCGGGCACCTTTGGGTGCTATTCAGTTGATTATGTTTGAACGGAGGAAGAGAGGAGTCGTCATAGGTCGTCGGCGTGACGGTTCCGTCCAGTCGAGGCTGAACTGTCCAGGTTGAAAGACACACATGTTGAACCCAGCGATGATGTCATCACGTGGGATCAGCCTCTTAACGAGGGAGTCTTGAAAATAAAACCCCAAACAAAGCACTTATTAAGTTTAGTAGCCGGCGTTCCCATGGATACCTCCATCCCAGCTTTTAACGATCTCACACTAATATCCCCCTGCCGGGGCCGAGCCCCCGCCCTTCACCCCGTTCATCACGCCGTGTGGTACTGATTGCAGCTGGCGGGCACCATCAGCCCGTGAGTGGAGTCGCTGGCGGTCGTCCAGATCACAATCGAGCGATCTCGCCTCGCTAAGAAGACCGCCGGCGTGCGGTTTCCGCCCAGCGTGCAGAGCCAATGAGGGAGTTTGAGGGTTAAAGAGGGAGGGGGGGGGGGGTACTGATAACGTACTGTACTGGCCCTTTAAGGAGTTCTTCATTGAATTAATGTCATTGTAATGTGTACATCATTTTCTTTTTTAAATATCTCTATATCTCTCTCTATTTTTGTCTCTCTTTCTCTCTCTTTATGTCTATATATATATATATATATATATTCCTCTGTTTTTTCTATTTTTATCAAACTTAATGCTGGCATTTCAGTTCCTGACTATAACAACTTCATCTTTGAGTGTAAAGTGCCGTAGCTCGAAGGTGATTTCCCTGTAGTTTTTTAAATCTAAATACACATTTTCCTTTGTGTTTTCAGGGATCTGAGCTCAATCATCTACTGGGCCGGTGCTGCCCGGAGTGTTCCTCTGAGAAACCTTCCTGTTCCTACAAAGGGGAATCCTACAAGGTACTTTTTACTTTTCTATTCTTTTTTACTTTGCTCAACAAAAACAAAAACCTGTTTTGGAAAATTGCTAAATCAGGCGATAAATCCAAACTGTGGGGGTGAGGCAGAGACTCGGCAGGCTGCTGTGAACTCTGTATTCTCAGAAGTGGATAGAAAGTAAAGTGTCACTGCAGAGGAGACACAAAACAACCACACAAACAACCACACAAACAACCACATGCATCAGTACGGAGTCGCTTATGAATACATAAACACAAAGAGAGTTTCAGGACAGAGCGATCAGATGACTTTGGGCTGTTCATTTGAAACACTGTCTGCTTCAATATTCACACAGTAGTCCTGAGACTCACAAAGGACAGATACATCGATCCAATGAGACAACGATACGAGACGACGATACGAGACAACGATACGATACGACTATACATTGATACAACGATATGATAAAACTATACAACAATACGATACAACGATATGATAAAACTATACAACAATACGATACGAAGATATGATACAACTATACATCGATACATCGATACAACTATACATCGATACAAGTATACATTGATACAAGTATACATCGATACAACAATACGATACAACAATATGATAAAACTATACAACGATACGATACAACGATATGATACAACTATACATCGATACATCGATAGAACTATACAACGATACAACGATACGATACGAAGATATGATACATCGATACAACGATAAAACTATACAACGATACAACTCTACGATACGAAGATATGATACATCGATACATCGATACAACGATAAAACTATACAACGATACAACTATACGATACGAAGATATGATACATCGATACAACGATAAAACTATACAACGATACAACGATACATCGATACATCGATACAACGATACGATGCAGCGATACGATACACCGATACGATACATCAATACAACAATACATCGATACAACGATACGATACACTGATACGATACATCAATACAACGATACATCGATACAACGATACATATCTCGACTGTCGGGCTTCTTTTCTAAGCGACTCATGCATTAGCATTAAGCTCCTCTGTCTCCTCTCAGGACCTGGCTCGGTGGTCGGACGGCGGCTGCCGAGAGTGCGAATGCAGCGGCGGCCGGGCGACATGTTACCTGCTCTCCTGCCCCACCTGCCCACCGGGCACCCTGGTTTTCATCCGGGCCGGCGGGTGCTGCCCCGAGTGTCACCGAGGTACGTCAGTACAAAGTGGGTTGAAATAACAAGATGCTAAATAACAGCTCTGGGGGTTAACTATACAAAAACACAGCTCTACACAGGTCACACTGCGTAATGCATGTACACTGCGTAATGCGTGTACACTGCGTACTGCGATCCAAAAAATACCACAAACTAAGAAAATGTCCTCAATTGGCATAACGTTGTGTCTTTAAGCTCACTGCCTAGCGTACACCACGCGGTCACATCTACACAAACTGTTCCACGTCCCTCGAGGGAAAAAACAAACAAAACAAAACAGTATTGTTGACACAAACTGACAGCCAACCACAAACAAACAAACACATGTTCATATCTTGTGTAGTTAAATGCCCCACCGGGGGATTACACAGCGGGGACACCGTTGTCGGGATTTATGGAGACTTATAATTAAGTTTGAGTGAATAATTCAACAACTGGACGTCTCTGAGTGTTCACTGTTCAGCTTTCTCAGCAGCAGCATGTACACGATGTGTTACAGCCTAATTAGTATTATTAAGAGCTGCTCACACTCATATATAATTAGTCATATGACCGTAGATCCAAGTACAATATTTACTCTAAGTACAATTGTACATCTTGTACTTTGCTTTATTTCGAGAGTCAAACCTTGATAAAACAGGACAATAGACGAAACAATGAAACCCACTAATACGATACAGATAAATAAAATAAAATAATGTATTCAAATAAAATATGTTCAATAAAATATTTTCTTTGAATCCTTTTTTTGTAAAATAATGTAATAAAATAAAAATAATTTTGTAAAATATAATAATTTTGAAAAACAATGTAATCTGGTAAAATTAGGGATGCACCGATCTGATCGGCGCCAATCCATATCGGCCGTTATTGCCATTATCGGTTTTGATCGGCGTTCTCAAAACGGCCGATCAAACCGATCGATCAGATGACGTCACATCTGCGAGAAATACTATCAGAGACGTTTCAATCGCCACGCACCGCAACGGAGTAAATGCACCGCCGAGTGCCGCAGAGTGAGAGGGGCGAGCGAGCGAGCGGCGAGCAAGCGGCACTCCGTCCCCCGAGTTGAACCTCTGGGTCAACTCACCGACACTCGCATGTCTGAGCCCCTACAGGCTGATGTTCACGGCACACGCATTCCATCAGGAGCGAGCGAGGGTTTTCATAAAGTTAGCCGCTAACTTTATGAAAACGGAAGGATTTACATGACACAACATCCGGTTTTGCAAAGATAGCGGAAAGAGCCACGTGAAACAACATCTGTTTTTCAAAATAAGATGTCGACAAATCATACACTAACATATACAAGTAAACAATGAACTGATTTTGTTTATTTATAGATCGTTTCTGAGATTTAGCTTGAATTATGCTAACATTAAAACATTGTTACTGTACCAAGGAAGAGTTTATAAAAATAAGTCAGACTTTTGTATGTTAAGAAAAGTCCTGTATATAGATTTCCCCAAGAGTTCCAGGAAATGAATAACGCAGATGTATTCCATACATATCTGAAATCAATCCCCTACAATAGCAATCAAACAATTTTAATGTATCAATTAGGACAGTTTTCAAAGTAAAAGTCCTAAATGTTTAAAGAAATCTGTAATTTCTTTAATGTTTGAGGTGCTTTAGATGTGTATTTCCTCATAGTCCTAGGCAATAATGCTACACAATGAATAGAATGCTTCAATCAACGCCGTGATCGGTATTATGGGATCGGCAGATACTATTTCAGTGATCGGTGATCGGTGATCGGTATTATCGGTGATTGTCTGACACTGATTTCAGTGATCGGTGGGTGATCGGCCCAAAAAACCTGATCGGTGCATCTCTAGGTAAAATAATTATTAGTCAGGAAAATTAAATAATGTGAGACGATTTAAATAATTTAGGAAAATTAAATAAAGCAGTATGATAAAAACAAATCAGTAAAAAGCCAGTCTGTAAAAGTAGATCTTAAAGCGACACTATGTAACTTTTCCCCTGTAGCGCCCCCTTCAGGTATTTAACATTTATCAGGTGTCGTAAAACCTCTGGCTCTCGAGCCATATATGGCTCTTCCGGCTAGTGAGCTCACAGCTGATCGTGGCGAGTTGCCCGTGGCAGCGGTGTTCTCCACAGCAGCATGTCACTCCGTCTCTACGAGTCGCGTAGCGGAGCAAATAAAAAGTCACCTGCGAGCGTGGACTGGCACGATATGACGTTGGTAATCACTGCCAGAAAGCAAGTTGAAGTACTTCCGGTTGCCCAACCGGAAGTACCGGGCGGCTCCCAACATCTTACATTCAGCAGTTTTCTGGCCACAGACCCCCGATGGCGGAGGAGCAAATCAACATATTAAAAGTCATTGTAGCGGCAACATTTTTTTCAAGCTGTTATTTTAAGGTGGAAAAGTTACATAGTGGGGCTTTAAGAAGTGATCTCCTAGCCCATTACTGTAAACTAGTGGTTCTTCGTGTCACTGACACATTAAACCACTGACACATTTTTAACAGCTTCTCCAAAGAGTCATTTCCCTCTAAACCTCCGAGGCTCAACATTTTTTAATACAATGCTCTCGTATTTTTCTCTTTTCCTTGTTTGTTAATCAACTTTCAAATGTGTTCATCTTTACTTTTTCCTTTCTATATATATACATGTAGAAATGATGGTGCAGGATGAAATGCAGTGCTGTACATGACCCCGTCTCTCTGTACACATAGTACATTGTGTTGATGTGTTTGTGGTGTATCGAGGTGTTAAGTGTGTATTCCCATATTACTGTAACGCTAACAGGACGATTGTGTGCATGCCTGGCTAAATGCTGTGTACAACACGTGTGTTATCCATGCACACACAGCCATCTTCTGGGTGAATAATTCAAATGTGCACTTGCACCTGTCATCACCTCGCAGCCCGTGAACATCAACGTGTGTGTGTGTGTGTGTGTTTGTGTGTGTGTGTGTGTGTGGGGGGGGGTTGGTGTAGTAATGGTTTAGTAATGCATACAGGCCGCCTTAACGGAGTGACTTAAAAAAGCTGATGAGGCCGACGTGTGTAGTTTGCAGCTAAAAATAGAAGAACAAGAAACAAAAACACATTTTCTCTCTTTCCCTTCAACTGGAAGCGGGAATCTTCCTTTGAGCCTATTGATCGTGGCTCTCTATTGGCCCAGCGGTCCGCAGCCTCTCCTCTCATTGGGCCGTTCAACGCAGCTTTGTACCAGAGATTACTCACGTTGAAAAAAATCTTCTCCGAATAAAATTAGGACATTGTAACAATTTTTAAACGGCTCTATTCTTGTTGTTGTTATGTTAAATAATGTGACTCGAATAGTTTAATGAAGACACGTTTATAATTCCTGAGCTTTTGATTTGTGTTTACTTCGAGTTTCAAATGGCACGTTGAATTTTTTGTTAATTGTTAGATTTCAGCTGTTTGGGCTTCGTATCGTTGACTTTGCTTCACATTTGAATATTTCTATTATCCACAAACCACAACTAAACAGTACATTTACCGAGCTAGCCTTGATACGGCTTCTGTACTACTAAAGGTACGTTCACAACGGGCGCGTCGGCTGCGTCTGGTTTACATGTTAAGTCAATGCAAAGCTGCGATGCTGCGTATTTTCCTGCGTGCAGCGCGTCAGACGCGTCGAGAGCAGCTCGAACAGAGCGGCTGTCGCCGGGCGAAACGAGCGAACAGAGCGAACCGACGCAGCTTCTCGACGCGCGAGTTGAAATTTTCCAACTTGGGCAGCAGAAACGCGTGAGTCATAGTTGCGTCAGCCAATCAGCGTTGAGAAGCTCCGCTCGTCATCGTTCTGCCGGCCGGTTTAGAAAGTGGAGGAAAAGATTCTTGTCGCTGTTCGTGGGCACCCCGAACTTTATGACACGACTCTTTACTTACCGAAACCGTAGCGATAAAGATGAAGCGTGGAAGGAGGTCGGAGAAGCCGTGGGACTACCCGATACGTTTAGAATGTGTGCATTTGCTTTTATTCTCGCTGTGTGTTGTACTTTACTATGAACCAAGCGCCGGCATATGTGTTTCATGGCAGAGGAGATCTGCCGCCGGAGGAGGAAAAGTCTCAGAGACACGAATCATAGAGAGAAGAGAGAGAGAGCAGCGAGTAGCGCAGTGAGAGAGCAGCTCGGTCCGCTAACAAGTGGAAGCTCTCTGCGGTCCTGTCGTTCCTCGACCCGTGTAGTACTCCGCGGGAGACTAGCGGGAACATGGGGCGGAGGGGCGGAGGGCCGTGGAAGTCAGGACCGCAGAGTCCAGAGAGAAGGAGAGAGAGGGGCAGCAGCAGGGCGACTCACAGGGCGACAAGTGAAGACACAACGAAAAGATTCATATGGCTGAAGCCCCCGCTGCGTCTCGTCTCGACGCGTCCGGTGTGAACACCCTTTTTTTCGATGCGCGACAGAATCCTGCGTCAGGCGCGTCGAGAATTTTTTCGATGCGTCCGGTGTGAACGTACCATAATAATTATCAATAATAATAATTAAAGTAAAAAAAATGTTATTGGCCATTCTTCATTTACTTTTTGTACTTGCTTAAAACGTTCTTTACTTCAGGAAGACATTTTGAATGGAATATGTTGATACTTTTACTCAAATGTTGTCTCCACATGGCTCTCAACATGGCGCCGCCGCCAGCAGCTAACGACGCTACGTAAACAAAAGAGATCGAGAGGCATGTCATTGTATATTTATATATGTATATTTACATATATTTATACATAAAATGGGCTGCTCTAAAAAACATTTAGTAATTTAGTCCAACCCTGACATAATTTTTTGTTTTAGTCTCTCTCTCTCGCTCTCTCTTTCTCTCTCTCTCATGGGAGAAGTCCTCCCTTTATTTATTCTTTTGGGCTAGAAGCTTCATAAATAATTTCTCTTTCCTCTCTGAGGTTAGACCAGCAAGATTCCCAGGAGGGATTTGATGAATTCGGGCCCACACTACCGTAAAATGTGTGTATTTGTAACCAGCGAGCGCACTCGCACACGCACTGTGGCAACCCGGGGGATGTGGAGGTGAGATTCGGAATAAAATCAGGAGACTCAGAGACGCAGTGCAAAAATAAAGGGTCTTTTAATAAAACGTGTAGGAAAAAGGGGGAATGGGCATCTAATGGAAACAAAGGATTCTTCCCGGTCGGGGTCTTTGGTCTTCAGTCTCACACCTTCTGTGAGACGGTTGGTATCTCCTGGATGGGCAGAGCAGAGGAGAGAGGGTCCAGTTACCTCTGGTCTGTCGCGACTCCTCTCCTGAGGTTCCACGCTCCTTCTCCTTTCCTATTCAGGCAGCTCTCCCCCCGATGGCTTCCAGTGGAGGGAAGATATACTCTCCGTTCCCTCGTTAGCTGACGGGCTGCAGGTGTGACCACTCCCAGGTGCCAATTGGCTGTAGCACCTGTACTGGGAAGTACGTCCCGTGGATCACTTCCCCCAACCTGAGCTTTGGGATCCGCCTCCGATGCGCTGTTTGCTCGGCTTTTCCCCCTGGTCTGCCACAGCACGCACACACACACACACACACACACACACACACACACACAAACACACACACTCACACATACACACACACACACACACACACACACTTTCTAGACTCTCAATCATGTCGCCATTGTTTCATGAGCTGAATCAAAGGGATGAAATCCTTCACTGGGGTTCCCGTTTGAGCTGTCAGAGCAAACAGGAAGTGATGGTGTTCCTACTCAGGTAGAGGTGTGTCCTCTAATCATGTGGTAACACTCAGGGTTGAGACCTGTGATGGTGAATGTTTAAAGAACCCAGAGGACGTTTGAGACTTTGACGTTTCCTTGTAGAGCTCCAGCTGCTTTTCTCCGTCAAAGACGTTCTTATAAATATATAAATAACAACTTATCAACAACAGAAGGGAAGTGTTGTAGGTCACGAGTGGTCGGACTTAGTAATGGGAAGTGATGCAGTTCAAAAGAATCTCAACGCCGTGCGATGATTACACCTTTTGTAAAATACATTATCATATTTATTTAGTTTCTTTGCATGTTCATGAGTTTGAGATCCAACATCTGGAATACAACTCGTACTTCTGACTCAATATGGACGTTTTCTTGTGTACTAGATAGATAGATGGATGGATGGATAGATAGGTAGATGGGTAGATATATGGATGGATGGATGGGTAGATAGGTAGATGGGTAGATATATGGATGGATGGATGGGTAGATAGATATATGGATAGATGGATAAATAGATGGATGGATAGATAGATGGGTAGATATATAGATGGGTAGTTGGATGGATAGATATATGGATAGATATATAGATGGGTAGTTGGATAGATGGATAGATGGGTAGATAGATAGATGGATAGATAGTTGGATGGATAGATAGATAGATGGGTAGATGAATATATGGGTAGATGGGTAGATAGATAGATGGATGGATGGATGGATGGGTAGATAGATATATGGATAGATGGATGGATAGATAGATGGGTAGATATATAGATGGGTAGTTGGATAGATAGATAGATGGGTAGATATATAGATGGGTAGTTGGATGGATAGATAGATGGATAGATATATAGATGGATAGTTGGATAGATAGATAGATAGATGGGTAGATATATAGATGGGTAGTTGGATAGATAGATAGATGGGTAGATAGATAGATGGATAGATAGTTGGATGGATAGATAGATAGATGGGTAGATGAATATATGGGTAGATGGGTAGATAGATAGATGGATGGATGGATAGATAGGTAGATGGGTAGATAGATGGATGGATGGATGGGTAGATAGATAGATGGATAGATAGATAGATAGATAGATAGATGGATAGATGTATATACAGTATATATATGGATGGATAGATAGATAGGGAGAAAGGTATGTAGATATATATGTATAGGTAAGTAGGTAGATAGAGAGATATGTAGCAAGGTATGTAGATAGGTAGATGGATAGGTAGTTAGATAGGTAGGTAGGTAGTTAGGTAGATGGGTAGATAGATTTCATGAGTTTGAAATTTGGTGCTTCCACTAAATATTTTCGCAATGAAATGTTGGATACATAACCATCAATGATGTTACTACAATGATATAATAATAAAAGACATCTAGTAGAACACTTCACCATAATGTATAAACCACATTTTGCCATATTACAATCTTCAAAAGACATCTGGCTGTACATAGAGTTGAGTTATTATCCAGCTTTACTTTCACTGGTAGTATTTCTACACGGTAATGAGGTGGAATAACCTGGAGGTTTGTTTAAATGATGAACAACAACAACACACGTTTACACACCGGCTCAATACGAGTTTAATGACTTTAAGAGTAGTCGGTCCACAGATTAAAGATCCGGGCCTGGAGCTCACAACTGGGAGCCAGTGTGGGCGGTGGGAGCACCTCGACACTGCATCAACCTGCAGAGCCACATGTAGCGAATAGATTGGTGTAGCAATGTATTGTGTGTGTGTGTGTGTGTGTGTGTGTGTGTGTGTGTGTGTGTGTGTGTGTGTGTGTGTGTGTGTGTGTGTGTGGTTCTGAAAAGTTAAATCTGTCCACCTCCGATAACTGAGTTTCCCAGTAGAATCTGATGGAATAAGCATTAAATTAAGTGTCATAGTTTATGTCGTTGAGTCTTCCAGGACCACCAGCAGCGTGAAGCAGGAAGTCAGCAGGACATTAAATGTGTGTCACGAATATATACATCTTTTTTTTGTTGCTTCCATACAGTATCCATGTACTGTATATTTTTATATATATATATATATATATATATATATATATATATATATATATATATATATATATAATTATTCTTTCATTTAAATTATCGGTGTTTGCGCAAACTAATTCTATTTCATTCTACCGGTACTCTAATTTAAGCGTGTGTGTCTGTCTGTGTGTTTGTGCGTGTGCGTGTGTGTGTGTGTGTTTGTGTGTGTGTGTGTGTGTGTGTGTGTTTGTGTGTGTGTGTTTTTCCCTCCCAGTCCAGTGCCATGCAGACTGCCTGTCATGCACGGGGTCTCCCGACCACTGTGAGAGCTGCAGGAGCCCCAAGGCCGTCCTGCACCTCGGCCGCTGCCTGTCCGTCTGTCCCGCCGGTTACTATGCCGACGGACCAGCGTGTTCAGGTAGGACCGCCTCCAAACTGTCAAATCTTCTTCTTCTTCTTCTTCTTCTTCTTCTTCTTCTTCTTCTTCTTCTTCTTCTTCTTCTTCTTCTTCTTCTTCTTCTTCTTCTTCTTCTTCTTCTTCTTCTCATCTTCTTCCTCCTCCTCTCTTCCTCCTTTTCCTCCTCCCTATTATTCCTCCTCCACCTCTTCTTTTCTTTATTCAGTAGGAATGCCTCCAAACTGTCAAATCTTCTTCTTCTTCTTCTTCTTCTTCTTCTTCTTCTTCTTCTTCTTCTTCTTCTTCTTCTTCTTCTTCTTCTTCTTCTTCTTCCTAATCCTCTACCTCCTCCTCCTGATCCTCCTCCTCTACCCTCCCACTCATCTTCTTCTTCCTCCTTCTTCTCCTCCTCCTCCTCCTCCTCTTCCTCCTCCTCTACCCTCCCACTCCTCTTCCTGCCTCCTCTTCTTACTCCTCCTCTCTTCCTCCTTTTCCTCCTCCCTATTATTCCTCCTCCACCTCTTCTTTTCTTTATTCAGTATCTTTCTTTATTTTAACGATCCTGAGGTTCCTCTCCTGGTGTCATGATGACTTATTCATGATCGCCTTGAGAAACACACAGGAGGAGGAGGAGGAGGAGGAGTAGTTCCGTCAGACTATTAGGATGGAACCAGGCGCTCCACATGCCTCCGAGGAGGATAAATCACCTTAACTCCTTTTAAACTAAATGTATTCTACACCGCTGTCTTGACGTTGATCCTCGACTGTGACAAAAAGCAACTTAGATAGAAAGAGGGAAGGTAATTCCTCTCCTCCTCACAGCCTGCCAGCCATCCTGCGCCTCCTGCTCCGGCGGGGGGGAGTGCCGGTCTTGCGGCCCTCGGCTCCCTCTGCTGAGCCCGGACAGCGGCGAGTGCCTCGCCTCCTGTGCTCCTGGTTCCTATCGCCACGATGACACGCGCTGCCGCTGTGAGTATCGCTGCCCGTCAGGTGGGGGGAGGGGAGGGGGAGGAGGAGGAGATTGGGGAGATGGAGGAGATAAAAGAGGATGGGAGTGAGGATCTGATAGTCGAGAGTTGAATGAGATGTGGTTCATTCAGATTAGACAGTTAGGATACTAACGCTAAATATGTGGCTCTGGGCGAGACCCGTCAATCACAAGATAGCCCCGCCCTAAAGCATTACGTCATCGTCGTGATGTCTCCCGTTGTAATATATATATATATATATATATATATATATATATGTATATATGTATATGTATATGTATATATATATATAAAAATATATATGTATACTTGAATATATATATATAAAATTCACTTCGCTTCACTTTGTTGCACAAATGATTAAATGATTTTGGTCAATGAATCAAAACAAACACACAAGCAAACATTATGAAAACCAATTAGCACTTGAACAGTGTTTTGGAATAGTCATTTCTGAAATGTCTAATCCAAAAATATTGAGGGATCACTAGTGGGAAGCCGTTGAGGGTTCTCTAAGCCGCCTGCATGAAGGGACTTCCCAGCCAACCTCGGCCCGCTCATGAAACTCTGCTCTCGACATCGCATGTGGGAAAAGGACAAATGGATCAAATAAAAAGAACGAGGCTTCCAACACATACCGGCTGTTTTTGAGTTTGTCACTTGGCCTAAAATAACTACATCAGTAGGGCGGAAACAACGGCCTCCGGGGTGAAAGAAAAAACGCCGGTCCACTTTGATGCTCCACATCCGACTGAAATGGAAGAGGGAGTTCTTCTGAACCGACAGTTTGAACCCAGTTGGGGCAAAGAGACAACGACTTTAGGGTTTATAACCAAGAGTCTCGCTAGTCGGTCGTCCAACCTCTCGGGTCTCCCAGCGCCCTCGGCCTGTAAAGAAAAACCTGTATGGGCATGTTGATGCACTCTGAGCAGCGAGTGGCGGAGGCCTGCCGGGAACTCCCGGGGGAGGATGGGTAGGAATGGAAATAGAAGTAGAAGGAGAGAAAGAGAGAGAGTAACCACGATGTGATCACAGCTTAATGAATATCGTCAGGAGGACCGCAGCCTTCAGGGCACCAGCTCCCTGGACGCTTGTTTCTAATACCTCCACCCATCCAGCCCAAATCCCCTCTTCCAGCCATTACAGACTCTTCTTCCTGTGTTTGTTCGTTGGGGGGGGGGGGGGGGGGGCTGAAGGAATGTGGACGAGGTGTTTGCGAGGTACTGTAGACGACTAGGGGGGAGTGTGGTGTCCTTGGCAGAGGACCAGGACCACCCAGAGCCTCCTTGCCTTGTTGGTGAAACGCCTCCGGCTCCTGACTGAAGGCGTTCCTGCCTCTGCTCACGTTAATAATTACGGGAGATTGTCTTCTCTTCTTCTTTCTGCCTCCTCTGTGGTTCCTGTTGACTGGAAGATGAAGAAGCTGCGGGCCGTTTTCTTTTCTTTTTTTTACGGTATGAAATGGTGAAAACATCCCGTTGTAACAAGCACACCGGTGGTGTCACGGGAGGTTTTAAATATAAATAACGTTAAGGCGCTGAGTCTTCAAAACTATAACTGTGATGTCCGTCTCCCGAGGGTTTGATCTGCCTTGAGCCTGTAATAAAGAAGACATTTAAAATCTAGAGTTGTTAAAAGACGCTCGTCTTGGAGACAGAAGCCAGAGACAGTAGAAGAACCGAGGTTAGCCGTATGGTTTCCATGTAGGAGATGCATTAGTCAGTGACCACTTCATTCCTATTAAGTGGATTTTCACAAATACAATATGTATTTCCTTTCCGAGCTGCTTCCTCTGTGCTCAGTTTAATTGCCGAATCTCTCATCCCATCTCCTTTTATCACTCGAGGTTCGGCGGAGTAAATATGAGTGTGTCGTTTTAAATGTCATGCCATATGAATGAAAGTGCCGTAACATGTGTTGTCCTGTTAGAGAGACACCAGAAAACACTTTCAGGGCAGTTTGTCAACTCCTAGAACTTGACACTTATTTTAAATGTTCTGCCATATGAACTAAAGTGCCATAAAATCTGTTGTGCAAACAAACACTTAACTTCAGCATGTGTATATAGTAGCAGTTAAATTAAATAAATACTTTGTGTAAATCTCAACTTAAACAATGTCTATGTGTACATATTGTAAAGCACTCTGAGACAAATTTGTAATTTGTGAAACTGGGCTATATAAATAAACTGAATTGAATTGAATTCTCTTGGTTTAGCTATAGCTGCTATACTCGTCCCTGCAGCTAGCGGTCTGCCGAAGCCTCCCTCCACTGTGTGTCTCAGGGCTCTCAAGCCTCACGCATTGAGCGTGAGACTCACGCATTTAGGTCTTAACTCACGCCCTCCCGCCACACATCGTATTTCTCACGCTTAAAAAAACTCTCGGCTTTTTAATGTTTTAATGTGCCGCTGCGCCAACATGAGCCGCTCACCGTGGAGGAATCAAGCGCCTGGAGTTCTGCCGTGAGATGTCACTTATCAGCCAATCAAAAAGAAGAAATGGGCTACACAACAGCCAATCAGAAAAGCTCACAATAATCAAATCTGCGTTCACGCACAATAAAATAATTGTCGGCGTTAATTACGTGATGAGTTAACGCACGATTAACGCGTTAACATAACCAGCCCTAATATATATATACATATATATATATATATATATATATATATATATATATATATATATATATATATATATACAGGACTGTCTCAGAAAATTAGAATATTGTGATAAAGTTCTTTATTTTCTGTTCTATGCATGACATTTTCGTTTTTTTAATTGCATTACAGAAAAGTTGTTGCCATTACGTTGTTGCGTAACGTTTTTTGTTGCGTTATGTTACATGGTTGCGTTACGTGGTTGCGTTACGTGGTTGCGTTACGTGGTTGCGTTACGTGGTTGTGTTACGTGGTTGCGTTACATGGTTGCGTTACGTTACATGGTTGCGTTGCGTTACGTGGTTGTGTTACGTGGTTGTGTTACGTGGTTGCGTTACGTGGTTGTGTTACGTGGTTGCGTTACATGGTTGCGTTACGTTACATGGTTGCGTTGCGTTACGTGGTTGTGTTACGTGGTTGTGTTACGTGGTTGCGTTACGTGGTTGCGTTACGTGGTTGCGTTACGTGGTTGCGTTACGTGGTTGCGTTACGTGGTTGCGTTACGTAGTTGCGTTACGTGGTTGCGTTACGTGGTTGCGTTACGTTGTTGCGCTATGTTTTTGCGCTATGTTGTTGCGTTACGTGGTTGCGCTATGTTGTTCCCGAAACCTAACCGACGTACAATACCAACATTCTTTGTGCCGTCTGGATTGCTGTGTCCTCTCACTTCAGTTTGGTGATGTGTGGAGTGGTTTTCAGAAGCTGACTTTCTCATTTTCAAAGTGGGAGTTTGCACTTGATGGACCAAGAAGGTAAATATTTGTACAAGTTGCATGCTGAATGTGACTATAAATAAATAAAGATATATACTTGTTTTGATAGATAATTTATTGATAAGTGTCTGAAAGTTGATTTTCATATCATTCTGACATGAGTTGAAACATGTTGCAGTATCTGTCTGTAAATCCATCTTAAGGGGCTTGTAGACTTTGAAAAGTAACAATACGTGTGCTGGATTTGCAGTTGATGGGCTGAAACATTCAAAAGCACAGGGGTAGTTCTTTAAATCACCTACTGACAGACATTTAAATCCCATGCTGATTGAAAAGAGCGATTTATCCACCCACAGTAAAAATCTGTGATGAACTCAATCTGGCTGCCTGTTGGTGGTAATAAGAGGGAAGAGACGGAGAAGGAAAGCGGAGAAGAAATGAGAGACCGACAACGGAAAAGGGACATCTTGATTCGATGAAAAGAACTCCTTCTGCAGAGGCAGTTTATGTTTGTACACATTGTAAATAATGCAACATGCAAAAGAGACAACAATTAACGCTGTATCAGGCACAGTGCACCACACACTTACATACGTATGCAGTACAGTTGGTGAATTTGGTACATTTATGTGTCTCCTCTGTTTCTTCTCTGTCTCCTCTGTCCCCTTGATTGTTTCATTCCCTGCACCTGCCCTCGGTCACGCTTGTCTCGTTAGTGTCTCATGCCGTACACCTGTCTCCCGCCCTACATATTTTGCCAGTCTTTCTCTTGTCTCCTGCTGGATTATAATTCTGTCTTCCCTTGTCTCCTTGTGCCTCGTGTTTTTTGTGCCAACCTCTCCAGCGTTACTCGTGTGTGTTCCTGACTTGCTGCTCTGACCTCTGATTCTCTACCTCCCCCTTTTTGGACTTGTTTGCTTTTTGGAAACTTTTCCCTCAGTAAAGACAGTTTTTGTTATTCACAATGAGTCCTGTTCTGTTCCTCTGCTCTTGAGCTCTTGCCCCTTGCCACCCGCGACACATTTGGTGCATTTGGTACCTTGATAAATTTGGTTTATTTTGTTAATCAGGCACATTTGCACATTCATCTTACGTTCAACATTTTCTGAAGACTGGATCAAATTTCAGGGACAAGAAAAAGAAGTGTCTGTTGAAGAGAATCTGTCGTCTGGGTTTTCCTTCTCTAAACGGCCTCTGGGTGCTACGTTACGTTTCCCATTAAACATGGTATCGTCTTTCTCTGTCATCACGTCTCGATTTAATAGGAAAACTTTTCTAACACTGTAGTTCTGAAGTTTTACTGAAACATGAAAAAAAAGATAATGCATGAGGCTTCAGGTGAGCCGCACGGCAGAAACTCAGGGGTGCCAAACAATCGGGAGGCAAAGCAGCGAGGGGAAATTAAAAAATGTGCCATAATAAAATGACATGAACCCCGTTGGAGGTAAAGCGTTCCGGTCGTGGGAGGAGTGCGTGTTGGAAGCAGTGTGTAGTTTCCCCCGGTTGGCGATGTGCGTTTCCTAGATGATAAAGAGAAGGAAAGTCTGTCTGGAGGAGCGGCGGGGAATCCTGAGATTTACGTCATGCTGCTTTCCAACAACTTCTGCCGATTACTTATTTGGTTAACTTTCGTTAGCTTCTTCTAATTGAGTGATTGAGTCAGCAGTTCTTGAATGGCGCTGATTACATTAATTACGCTCTCCTCGGGTGAACCTCCGCTCTTCATCTTGCACTCTTTTTTACTTTTTACTTCCTTTCTTGTCTCCGTCCTCTCACTTCTTGCATTTGACCTTATCATTTCTTTCTATTTTCAGCTTTCTTCTTCTTAGCACATTTCAGTGCAAGTCAATTTAGCGGAAGGTCTGTGGAGGAAACGCCGAGGTTCACGAAACCTTTTGAGTTCCTCAAAGAACGTTCACGGGTCCTCCTGAGACCGCTTTAATTAATAATAATAATAAACGTTTTATTTATAAGGCACCTTTCAAGGCACTCAAGGTCGCCGTACAACACCGTGTTTATAAGAGGGTTACAGCTGTTGACCTGGTCTTACTCGACCCAGACTTGATCTTATTCTACCCAGACCTGTTCTTACTCTACCTAGATCTGGTCTTACTCTACCTAGACCTGGTCTTACTTGAACAAGATGAATTCACTGGAATCATGAAGTTATGTTTGTGTGTCTTATTTCTGGTTTCTTTTATTCTGTCTGTGTCTCACACAGACAGAATAAAAGAACACACACACTGTTAAAGTGTGGCATGGAGCTCACCTCTCTCCTCCGCCTCACTCGGTTGTCAACCTGTTTTTTTCCCATTGGTTAATCACCCCTGGTAACGGTTGCCATGGAGACCTTAGGCTCCGCACAATTGTGAGTCATCCTTTAAAGCGTGAAGAGCTTTGAAGTATTATGGTTTACAGTATTTATTTGTTTACATTATGGACACTATAATTGTTTACATCAATTGAATTCCTAACAAATTCTGTGATTTTTCTGTTTATTTTTCTATTTATTTTTTATATAATTTTTCACTATTTCTAGTACTTTTCCTTTTTTGTAATTATAATCTTTTTCCACGTTGTCTATTGTACAAAACAAATACAATCCTAATTCACATGGTCACCAGAGTGCGCTTCTCTCTCCATCCACCAGGGTGTCACGAGTCCTGCTCCGAGTGCCGCGGGCCGAGCCGTCAGGAGTGCGCCGCGTGTTCGGACCCGGCTGCCTTGCTCAAAGGCGGGGAATGCGTTCTTGACTGCGGCGCCGCCTTCTACGGTCGAGGAGGCGTCTGCCACGGTAATGTTGACCTATTCCTTTAATGCAATGTGGGAAAAAATATATATTCGGTGTCAGACGTATTTAAGTTCATGTTGTATGTTTTTTGTTGTTTTTCTCAGAATCTCCCCAAAACACATTAAAAACTTTCAGCCACAGAGAACATCCTGTGTTCTTCCTGCAATGCATTGTGGGCTATTTTGATGTATTGTTAGTAATTGGTCTGATTCATCCAGAAAATAAAGTAAAAAAGGCTTTTTTAATAGAAAATCCTCAAATTGCAGAAAAGCTTTCAGGTGAAATCTGTTATTATCTGTAACTCGAAATATGTTTATTATTTTGGGCTTTAATCATCTTAAGAAGTACAAATAATGTTCTAAAACATTAACATGTCTGAGAAATAAAAGTACGCTGGGGAAATAGTCTTCTTCTTCTTCTTCTTCTCCTCTTCTTCTCCTCCTTCTTCATCTCCTTCTTTTCCTTCTTCATCTCCTTCTTCTTCATTCTATCTTCTCCTCCCCTTTCTTCTTCTAAACAATACTAGTAGCCTTAAAATGAACCCCCCCCCCCCCCTCATGTGTTGATACTGGTACGGCCTTAGTGGGCGTGTCCTATTCTACATCTCAGGGCATCGAACACGCTGACCTCCGCCCGCTTTCCCTCCACAGTTTGCGACGCCTCCTGCGCCTCCTGTTTCCCCGACAACCCCGAGTGCATGAGCTGTCCGCCGGGCGCTGCATTGCATCATGGGAAGTGCGTTTCCCAGTGCCCCGCTCAGCATTACCCGGACGGCCGTGGCAGATGTCGAGGTAGGGTCCTTCTTTTGTGAAGCGCTCGCCATCTTTAAAACACACCGACGGTTTGAATCCCCTCTCCCTCTCCTCCTCAGGCTGCCACGCCTCCTGTGCCTCCTGCTGGGGCTCCTTAGCGTCACAGTGCTCCTCCTGTCCCGGTGGGCGCCTCCTCCACCAGGGGCAGTGTGTGGAGGTCTGTGGGGAGGGGCTCTACCCCCAGGACGACTCCTGCCACAGTAAGTGCTTGAACCCCAACATATTTTGATGGTGCACATCCGGGCAGGAATTCAATCCCCCCCCCCCCCAGATTGCCACCCGTCTTGCCGGTCCTGCGCCGGGCCGCTGGCCTCGGACTGCATCCGCTGCCTGAAACCCGAGGAGGCCCTGGTGCTGCAGGACGGCGCCCTGCGGCGCGGCGTCTGCTCGGCCGGTTGCACCGAGCACAGCTTCCTGGACTACGAGCACACCTGCAGAGGTGAGTGAGGAAAGGGGGAGGAGCCTCTCAGTTGTATACGTTAGCCGGCGAGCAAGTTCATTTATCGGTACACGACAGGAAATCTGTGATTTCCAAAAAAATATTTGTCTATTTTAATAAATGTTTTTCCACTTAATGATTTCAAATTCTGCAAACTTGCAAAAAAAGCGTTTGTCTTAAAGTTTGGGAACTTTTTTAACAGAACAAACAATGAGTTATTTCATAAAGAAAAGAAGAAATTGAGTAATCAGTGAGGACAATTTATTTTTGTTGAATGATTTCTTTTTATTCTGCTTTCTTCACAAACTGCAGGAATTATATATAAAATATATTTATAACATATATATATATATGTATATATTTACGTATATATATATTTATATCTATGTATATATTTACATATATATGTATATATTCATATATATATGTATATATTTATATATGTGTATATATTTATATATAAATGTATATATTTATATATATGTATACATATATTCATACATATATATTTATATTAGGGCTGTCAGCGTTAACGCGTTAATCTATGCGATTAATTTGGTTAACGCACTAAAATATTTTAACGCAATTAACGCAACTTTGTTTACTTCCGGTGTTCGTTGATGTTTTTGCACTTTTCTGAGTGTCAAGCAGCGGCAGTGTGTCTGACACTGTTTCCGTTTTTAAAACTATGACTTTTCCGTGAAAATAAGGAGCAGAAATCATTTTAAAATCGTGGATTAATAAATCGGATTTCCTCCTCCGCTCCTTCCTCCCGGCTGCTGCTCTGCTCCACAGACACACACAGGAGCCACGTGTCTGGTGACGAAGCGCGGAAAGAACTCGTCACACGAAACCCTTCACTGTGATTGGTCAATCCGTTTGTCTGTCAACATTTTGCGAAAAAAACAACCAATGAACACTCAGTAGATCACAAGGACCCGCCCACCTCCCAGGTGAGGCTCATTAGCAACCTGTGAGTCAGAGAAGACAGAACACGAGGAAGACAATGAGCCTCATGATAGAGATGAGATTGTTCTGGAATGTTTGATTTAGAACAAGTGGGGTTGTGTGTCATATGCAAAAGACTTTAAAAGGTTAATTTAAATATTTTTGTAAAATGTATAAAATGCCCCCAGCTTCCAGAGTGACACATTTGAATGTGAGTCAGTTTCCAA
>CM070094.1:12986504-12996504 GCA_036178185.1 Liparis tanakae
TAATTACATGCATCCATACATTTATCAACACTCAACAGTGGCAATAAGCTTTAGTTCTGTTTGTTTTGATACCATTGTTTAAGTTGAGATTTACACAAAGTATTTATTGTATTTAATTGTTATACAAATGCTGAGTGTTTGTTTGCACAACAGATTTTATGGCACTTTAGTTCATATGGCAGAACATTTAAAATAAGTGTCAAGTTCTAGGAGTTGACAAACTGCCCTGAAAGTGTTTTCTCGTGTCTCTCACATGGACAATAGGACAACACATGTTACGGCACGTACATTCATATGGCACAACATTTAAAATACAAGTGCGCTATACACTACTTTTGAATTAATTATTGGATTTTGCATATACAAATGCGATTAATCGCGATTAATCGCGCGATTAATCGGGGAAATCATGCGATTAATCGCGATAAAAAAATGTAATCGTTGCCCAGCCCTAATTGATACACATACATATCAATGCACGAATATACACATACACATCCATGCACACATATATATGTATACACCTCCATGTGCAATAATATACATATAAACATCCATGTGCACATATATGCGTAAACGTATGCAGTGTCACATTTATGCATACACATCTCTTAATATTGGCTGTTTTAAGATGAGTTTTAAAGGAGACAACCCGGTGATCTGGGCTCAGTGGAAGGCCGACTACGATGTGAGGAGCCGGTTACTCTCAGAGCCGTGTGTGTGAATAGAAGCACTTACATGCCTCCCTACGAGGTTTCAATCCTCGCTTTCTGGAGCCAGGTCACCTGGTTGACCTCCCAGCCTTCACGCTACAAATATGTATCCTTCAGATATGAATCACACTGAAATAAACCTTGTGGACGTTTTGTATTTCATCCTCTAAACTTAAGTACGTGAGGAGTCTCCGCTGGCTCGCCGCCCTCTTCCATCTCTAGGCTCCCCGAGCTGGCACCGACTCTGTGGCGTTCATGCGCGAATTCCGATTGGTGCAGCCAGCTGGAGTGTTGCGTAACTGCTGGCTGCACCAGCAGTTACGCTGGTGCAGACCCCCCCCCCCCCCCCCCCCCCCCGACAACAAATAAATCAGGGTATCAAGAATAGTGAGCGATACTTTGGCGCCTACTATTCTTAAGTGTGTAGCCTGAGAGGGACGCCCACTTTCTGCTTCTGATGTATGTTTGTCCAATATATAAATATATATACCACCTCATATGTGCATTGTTGTGTATCCAGACTATCAATCCCATTATATTGTATTTAATAGCTATTTTATATTTTTTACTTATTTATTATGACTTTATTGTTTGATATTATTTTTATTTTTTCAATATATATAGATATTTTTCTTGTTTCACAATCCGTCAAATAATGAAGGTTAATTTTGTATCTATATTATCTTATTATATTGCTCCAGTTGATCTACATTTAGCAAGCTAGGGTTATTTGTCGAGCATATTTTAACAACAACAAAGACAATTTAAATATTAAACCATTAAAAGTATCAAAACATAATGCAAAAGCAATTAGAAATATTCATTCCTAATAAATTACTAATAAAACGGAGGGAGCATTCTTCGACTCTCTCTCTTTTTTTTCTGTGTGTGCTGAATATAAAATGTTCTCTCCTCAGAGTGTCATCCCTCCTGCTGGCAGTGCACCGGCCCGTCTGCAGACAACTGCACTTCCTGTCCGTCTCCGTCCAGCCTGCACGAGACCCGCTGCCTCCACACCGTCCCACAGGGCTTCTTCACCCAGGACAACCTGAGCCAAGGTACACACAAACACACACACACACAACAAGGATTCACGGGGTGGTGCCAGAGCCACCACTACCACTTTAGTCCACAGGGGGCGCCAGAACCAACACTACATAAAAGTTGTTCGTAGTAACTTTAAGTACATTTACTCTCGTAGATCTAAAGTTAAACTGGACATAATTGAATAAACATTACACAGTACTTTCCACCACTGCAGTGTTTTACAACTGAGTTCAGTATCTGATAAACGATGTCGTCGTTGTTATTACCTGTAAACACACAACGCTCTAGGTCAGGGGTCGGGAACCTATGGCTCTTTCGGTGACGACATATGGGTCTTTTGAGTTCGAGTTAAAAGAAATAAATCTCTATAGCGCCAGATTACACCAGAAGTAATTTAAGGTCCCTTTTCTTAAAGAGCACGTTTTTATTCTTTTATTAGCCTAAACAGCCGTCTGTTATTGATCGTATCTAACCAGCAGCATGTCACTTCTGTCTCTACGTGTCGCGTTCAACTTTTCTCGTTTCTCGGTCTCGCTCACCGCGCCGCAGAGACGAGCCGTTGGCGCGCGCATCGGAGCGGAGCAAAGAAAAAGTCACCTGCAGGTTCCTCACCCCTGCTCTAGGTGATCGGTCCAGGTTGAGGCTATCGTTCGTGGACCGGTACATCCTGTAGTTGACAGTTGTTTTCACAGTGTTCTTCCCTCTTTGCACCTCTCCTCTAACACACTGCTGGATTAAGAAGAATAGCCTCTGAACATTTACAGGAAGTCTCACACAGGCAGAAATAATTGGGTTGTGATTAATGGTGAGAGTTTAGAAAGGAGGAGGGATTAATGGGACAACAGTGTAATCACCCGACACAGAACTCCATTCTTCTTTGTATTGAGCAGGAAAACATAATTTTTTATTTAACGAAAATAAACCATGTTCAACCTGAGGATAAGCGATGCTGTACATTAGCCTCATTGTGAGTGGAGAGCTCCTTCAGAGGCTGTGAGGAGGGCTTCTTTGGTCCACACCAGAGCTTTTAGTCAGGGTGTTCAGAAAAACCTTGATATTACACATTCATTAGTTTGGCCCCGAGCCAGCTGTTAATCTATATTAGCGTTCACCACAGAAAGTCATGTCTTTTGTTGGAGGTCAGCGGTAAAAGCTTTTCACAGTTCGGTGCTAACAAGAGATCAGAGAAGGAAAACTATTTCTGAAACATGACCGTTGTGAGAGTTTGAAGCTTCTTTTGACCAGATTAACCAAACAAGTGGGCCACAAGTAGAAGGAGGCTAAAGCTAAGGCCTAGAGAAACTCCACAACACCAAACACCAGACGTATCAGACTTAAGTTCAGATTGAACTTGAGACTTACCAGCCTTAAGTTTTATCAGACTTATGACTTATCAGACTTAACTTGAGACGTATCAGCCTTAAGTCTTATTAGACTTATGACTTCAGACATACTGTAACTTGGGAATTGACTCGGGGTTTCTCGGTCTAAACCTAGGACTTGAGTATAAATACTGCCTTACAGGTAAAAGTCCTTAATTCAAAACGCTTTTTAAATCAAAGTAAAAATTACTGTAAGTCTGAAATTTGAAAAAAAACTAAACTTATGATGAAGAATGGCTCCTTCAAAGAGTTATATTATAACATCTACCCCACACTCCAGACTCCTCCCCTTGAGGGCTCATTGGAAAGCCTAGCCAGATTGTTATGGTTTTTCTTCGACCCCAAGCGCACGACAACAGACAGTGTTACTGTTAGCCAAAAAACACGGCGTAATTTATTAGAAAAACCAAGGGAGCAGAAAGTTCAGAGAAAACAAAAGAAAAACTGCCTCCTTAATTGGCACTGGAACAAACAAGCAAACAAAACTCACTGGCGAATAATCCACAGGGAAAAAGGTAATCACAGGTACTCCATACGAAACAAAAACTCCAGGGTTGTATGACTTCTCCTCTGGAGCTTCTAGGACGAACTCGCAGCGAGCTACTGGAAGTCCTGCTATTTCATTCCCTGTCTACCGAGGCTACGAGATGCAGCTGAGGCGTGAGCCGAGTGGTTTCAGGTGTGCACCGGAGCGCGCCCGGCTCGTCCTCGTCGCCAGGTGCGCAAGTCTCTGGCAGCGCGCTCCGAGGTACCAGGTGTCTCTGTGCAATCGGGCTGACGTGGGACCCCGGCTGGCTGAGTCCTAACAATACCCCCTCCTCTACGGGAGCCACCTGGCGACTTGCCAGGCTTGTCGGGATGGGCCTGATAAAAATCAGTCAGAAGCCCCGGGTCCATGATGAGCTGGCGGGACACCTAGCTACGTTCTTCTGGGCCATAGCCCTCCCAGTCCACCAGGAACTGGTACCCTCATCCTCGACACCGAACGTCCATCAGTCGGCGGACCCTCCACTGAAGGTGCCCGTCCACGATTGTAGGTGGGGGTGGTTCAGGGGCAGGAGGCATCAGGGGACTGAGGGAGACGGGCTTAATCTTCGATACGTGGAACACGGGATGGATCTGCATGGAAGCCGTAAGTTTCAGCTTCACTGCCGCAGGGCTGAGCACTCAAAAGGGTCTCAAAAGGGCCCACGAAACGGGGACCCAGCTTCTTGGCGGCCGACTATAGGGGAAGATCCTTGGCGGACAGCCAAACTCTCTGCCCCGGTCGGTATGTCGGAGCTGGGTTCCGGCGACGGTTGGCCCCCCGGCGGCCACGTTTAGCCGCTTGGAGTAGGGCGGCTCTGGTGACCTCCCAGACGCGACGACATCTGGCCAGATGGGTCTACACGGAGGGAACTGCCACCTCTGGTTGCTGTGCAGAGAACAGGGGCGGCTGGTACCCCAGAGATACCTCGAAGGGGGAGAGACCCGTGGCAGAGCTGACCAGGGAGTTGATTGAATACTCGACCCATGGAAGGAATCGACTCCAGGAGGATGGGTTCCTGGCAGCCACACAGTGGAGTGCCGACTCCACGCTCTGGTTCATCCTTTCCGTCTGCCCGTTAGTCTGTGGGTGATAACCAGAGGAGAGACTGACAGAGGCGCCCAACCCCTTGAAGAATGCTTACCATACCTGGGATGTGAACTAGGGTCCTCGATCCGAGACGACCTCTTGGGGGAGACCATGAAGCCGGAACACCTGGCTCATCAGGAGGTCCGCCGTCTCCGACGCCGAAGGGAGCTTGGGGAGGGCCACCAGGTGCACCCCCTTACTGAAACGATCCACTACCGTCAGTATCACCGTCTTACCCTGGGAGGAGGGTAGTCCAGACACAAAGTCCAGAGCCACGTGGGACCAGGGGCGGCTAGGAACAGGAAGGGGTTGCAGTAGCCTAGCGGGTGCCCGGTGAGAGGCCTTGCTGCGGGCACAATAAGGGCAGGCCAGTACAAAGTCCTTCACCTCGTTCCTCATAGTAGGCCACCAGAAACGCCGAGCCAGGAAGGTGAAGGTGCGGTGAACTCCGGGATGGCAGGCGAACTGGCTGGTGTGGCCCCACTGAAGCACCCGGGATCTGACAGATTCCGTTACAAACAGCCGGCACGGGGGAACGCCACTCGGAGCAGGATGGGAGCGCAATGCCTTTCTCACAACGGTCTCAATGCCCCAGGCCACCACGCCAACCAGCTTGGCCTCGGGGACGATGGGAACCGACTCTCAGTGGCTCGCCTCCCTTGGTGTAGTCGGGACAGGGCATCCGCCTTAATGTTGCGGGAACTGGGACGATAGGTCAGGGAGAAATCAAATCGACTGAGGAAGCCGGCCCAACGAGCCTGTCGCCCGTTGAGACGCTTGGTCGCCTGGATGAATGTCAAGTTCTTATGGTCTGTCCAGATGATGAATGGCTGCTCCGCCCCCTCCAGCCAATGGTGCCACTCCTCCAGAGCAGCTACCACTGCCAGAAGCTCCCGATTCCTGATGTCGTAGTTCTCCTCCGCGGGAAGAAAACGTCGAGAGAAGAACGCACAGGGATGTACCTTCTGGTCCGCCACAGCCCGTTGGGAGAGGACCGCCCCCAACCCGGTGTCTGAGGCATCCACCTCCACAATAAACTGTCTCTTTGGGTCGGGATAGAGCAAAACTGGGGCGCTGGTGAACCTCCCCTTAAGGGAGGGACAGAAATGCGGCGTCGGTACCTTGGGACCAGATGAACAGCTGGGAGGGAGAGGTCAGCCTGGTGAGAGGTTCTGCCACAACGCTGTAGTTTCGGATGAACCTTCTGTAGAAGTTTGAGAAACTGAGGAAGCTCTGCAACTCCTTTCGCGATGTGGGGGTTGGCCAGTCCACCACAGCCTTGATCTTGCGGGGGTCGGCTCGAGTCTGCCCCTTCTCCACGATGAAACCCAGGTAGTCGACAGAAGCATAGTGGAATCGGCACTTCTCAGCCTTGACAAAGAGCCGATTGAGGAGGAGACGCTTGAGCACCCGACGAACGTGCTGGACATGCTCCTCGAGGGTCTTGGAGAAGACCAAGATGTCGTTGAGGTACACAACCACGAACATATCCAGCATGTCGCGGAGCACGTCATTCATAAGAGCCTGAAATACCGCCGGGCGTTGGTAAGACCGAACGGCATTACACAATACTCGTAGTGCCCTCGGGGTGTCTTGAAGGTGGTCTTCCACTCGTCTCCTTTCCTTATCCGAACCAGATGGTAGGCGCTCCGGAGATCCAGCTTTGTGAAGATGGTAGCCTGGGTGAGGGGCTCAAGGGTAGAACTCAAGAGGGGAAGAGGGTACTTGTTCTTTATCGTTATGTCGTTCAGTTGGCGATAGTCAATACAGGGTCGGAGACCCCCGTCCTTCTTCTTCACAAAGAAGAAACCCGCTGCCACCGGGGAGGACGAAGGCCGAATGAGCCCTGCTGCCACTGACTCCGAGATGTAGTCCTCCATAGCAGCCTTCTCCGGAATGGATAGGCTGTACAGGCGACTGCTGGGAAGGGGCGCCCCAGCGTTGAGGTCGATCGCACAGTCGTAGGGCCTATGCGGAGGAAGCGATTGAGCCCGGGTCTTACTAAAAACCTCCACTAGGTCATGGTATTCACGAGGGATAGAGGAAACATCCTGGGGAGGGGCAACGGGGTTTGGCAGGGGTGATAGGTTAGTAGCTGCCTGGAGACACTGGTCTGTCCAGATGATGAATGGCTGCTCCGCCCCCTCCAGCCAATGGTGCCACTCCTCCAGAGCAGCTACCACTGCCAGAAGCTCCCGATTCCCGATGTCGTAGTTCTCCTCCGCGGGAAGAAAACGTCGAGAGAAGAACGCACAGGGATGTACCTTCTGGTCCGCCACAGCCCGTTGGGAGAGGACCGCCCCCAACCCGGTGTCTGAGGCATCCACCTCCACAATAAACTGTCTCTTTGGGTCGGGATAGAGCAAAACTGGGGCGCTGGTGAACCTCCCCTTAAGGGAGGGACAGAAATGCGGCGTCGGTACCTTGGGACCAGATGAACAGCTGGGAGGGAGAGGTCAGCCTGGTGAGAGGTTCTGCCACAACGCTGTAGTTTCGGATGAACCTTCTGTAGAAGTTTGAGAAACTGAGGAAGCTCTGCAACTCCTTTCGCGATGTGGGGGTTGGCCAGTCCACCACAGCCTTGATCTTGCGGGGGTCGGCTCGAGTCTGCCCCTTCTCCACGATGAAACCCAGGTAGTCGACAGAAGCATAGTGGAATCGGCACTTCTCAGCCTTGACAAAGAGCCGATTGAGGAGGAGACGCTTGAGCACCCGACGAACGTGCTGGACATGCTCCTCGAGGGTCTTGGAGAAGACCAAGATGTCGTTGAGGTACACAACCACGAACATATCCAGCATGTCGCGGAGCACGTCATTCATAAGAGCCTGAAATACCGCCGGGCGTTGGTAAGACCGAACGGCATTACACAATACTCGTAGTGCCCTCGGGGTGTCTTGAAGGTGGTCTTCCTTATCCGAACCAGATGGTAGGCGCTCCGGAGATCCAGCTTTGTGAAGATGGTAGCCTGGGTGAGGGGCTCAAGGGTAGAACTCAAGAGGGGAAGAGGGTACTTGTTCTTTATCGTTATGTCGTTCAGTTGGCGATAGTCAATACAGGGTCGGAGACCCCCGTCCTTCTTCTTCACAAAGAAGAAACCCGCTGCCACCGGGGAGGACGAAGGCCGAATGAGCCCTGCTGCCACTGACTCCGAGATGTAGTCCTCCATAGCAGCCTTCTCCGGAATGGATAGGCTGTACAGGCGACTGCTGGGAAGGGGCGCCCCAGCGTTGAGGTCGATCGCACAGTCGTAGGGCCTATGCGGAGGAAGCGATTGAGCCCGGGTCTTACTAAAAACCTCCACTAGGTCATGGTATTCACGAGGGATAGAGGAAACATCCTGGGGAGGGGCAACGGGGTTCGGCAGGGGTGATAGGTTAGTAGCTGCCTGGAGACACTGGGCGTGACAGGAGGAACTCCACTCCAGGATAGTTCCAGAGGACCAGGCAACATGTGGCTCATGCTGTACGAGCCAGGGGTGCCCCAGAATCACTGGAACCAACGGGGATTGAATTAGGTAGAACTGGCGGGTCTCCACGTGGTTCCCCGCCACAGTGAGGGAGATGGGATGGGTGCACTGGGTGATGTGGGCCAGAGGGCGGTTGTCTAGTGCAAAGGCCTCCACGGGCTCCTCCAGTGTCTTAGACGGAATGTTAGCCTGGGCAACAAACTCTGAGTCCAGGAAACAATCATCCGCCCCAGAATCGAGAAGGGCCCCCACTGTAATCCGCTGATCCGCCCAGGCCAGGGTAACGCTAACCCGCCGGTTCGGTGGTGAAGCAATACGGGAACAGGAAAGGTGGCTCACTAGGAACTCCCGGGGGCCTGGTGAGCCTAATCTTTTGGCCGGATGGGACAGCCCCTGACGCGATGTCCCCTCTGGCCACAGAAGAGACATAGCCCTGCCCTGAATCGGGCCTCCCGTTCAGCTGGGTTAAGGCGCGCACGGCTCAGCTGCATGGGTTCCCCCTCAGTTGCCGTCTGTGAGGTGGGAGGGCGGGCGGGGCTAGGGAAAACAGAGTGAGTAGAGGTGGGGTTCCTGTCCAGTGTACTGGGCACGTGAGGGATAGGAAGGGATCCACGGAGGTCTCGCTCCCGTCTCCTCTCACCGAGGCGTCCATCGATTCGGATGGCGAGGTTAATGAGGTCATCGAGAGAGGTGGGCTCCTCCCGTGTAGCCAGCTGGTCTCTCACCGCTTCGCTGAATCCTCTTCGGAAGACAACCCGAAGGCCTGGGTCATTCCACCCGCTCTCCGCGGCGGCCAGTCTGAACTCCACCGAGTAGTCCGCCACTCGGCCACTGCCCTGCTGGATGCTGACCAATCGGGCACCAGGGTCCTGACCCCTGGCTGGATGGTGGAACACCTTACGGAGCTCGGCCACAAACTCACTGTAGGAGTGCCGGAAGCTTGCCCCCATGGACCAGGAAGCAGCAGCCCACTGGGCTGCCCGACCGGTGAGCAGGTTTGTGACATACGCGACTCGAGCAGCGTCTGAGGTGAACCGGCTTGGTTGGTGAACGAAGACCAACCCGCACTGCATCAAGAAAATGGCACAAGTCTCAAAATCCCCCTCGAATGGTTGTGGGCTGGAAAGGCAGGGCTCCCGAGGTACCGGGGCAAAAAACGCAGAGCTACCCGGGAGGGGATCCAAAAGAGGTGGACTCCCTGCGCTCATAGGCACCGGCTGGGTGGTGCCTGGCAACCTTAATGCCTGCAGCTGGAGTAAAATCTCGGCTTGCTGGGCTGCTAATGCTGCCTGCTGCCGAGTCAGCTCATCCATGAAAACGTGGAGCGGTTGGACCTGTGTCTGGAGGTTCTGCACGGTGAAGGCGGCCGCCTCCAGCTGATGAGTGTGGTTGTCCGTCAGCTGATGCTGTCTCTCTAGGACAACCTGAATAGAGTCCTGATCTGTGTCGGCTGGGGTCGTCATGGTGAGTTCGTACTGTTATGTTTTTTCTTCGACCCCGACAACAGACAGTGCTACTGTTAGCCAAAAAACATGGCGTAATTTATTAGAAAAACCAAGGGAGCGGAAAGTTCAGAGAAAACAAACGAAAAACTGTCTCCTTAATTAGCACTGGAACAAACAAGCAAACAAAACTCACTGCCGAATAATCCACAGGGAAAAAGGTAATCACAGGTACTCCATACGAAACAAAAACTCCAGGGTTGTATGACTTCTCCTCTGGAGCTTCTAGGACGAACTCGCAGCGAGCTACTGGAAGTCCTGCTATTTCACTCCC
>CM070094.1:13001504-13051504 GCA_036178185.1 Liparis tanakae
TCAATGTCCTCCTCCTCCTCCTCCTCCTCCTCCTCCTCCTCCTCCTCCTCCTCCTCCTCCTCCTAATCCAGAGTGTGACTGGAGCTGTAACTCCTGCCGAGGTCCCCTGCGGACCGACTGCCTGCTGTGCATGGAGGGCTACGTGTTGCAGGAGGGCGTGTGCACCCTGGGGTGCTCCCCCGGATCCTATCAGGACGGAGACAAATGCGTCGGTAAGTTACCACACTCCTCCTCCTCCTCCTCTTCCTCTTTCTCCTCCTCCTCCTTTTCCATTATCTCTTTTCATCATGCACTTCTTATTAAAAACGTTCATCAACACTAGGAAGCCAACAGGTTCCTTTAGAGCCTTTATGACCTGTGTGTGTGTGTGTGTGTGTGTGTGCCAGGCTGTGATGATCACTGTGTGGAGTGTGGGGGTCCAGCTCAGTGTCACCAGTGCCAGACCCCCTACGCCGCCCTGCAGGGTCAGTGTGTGCTGGAATGTGGCAGAAACCACTTCCTGGACGGCCAATCACAGACCTGCAAATGTGAGATTCTGTTAAATTCAATCTTAATATTTTAATAAATGAATATATATATATATATATATATATATATATATATATATATATATATATATATATATAACTGTATATATGTACATAATCAATTATATATATATAATTATTTTAAAACAAATATTATATATATTGTATATATATATATAAATAAATATACATATATATGATATACATATATATATGATATATATATATTTATATATATAATAAATTGTATATGTATAATATATATAATATATATGTAATATATATACATCTCTATATATAATAAATAATGTATATAATATATATATATTTAAATATATATATATATATATACATATTTATACATATAAATGTACATGTATACATTTATACATATACATATATATAAATATATACATAATATATTATATATATAATATATATATAAAATAGTAAAATAAAGCTATTCCTCCTCCAGCATGCTCCTCCGACTGCGTGCTGTGTGAAGGCGTCGGCCTCTGCAGCGCCTGTGGAGGCCACGCCTACCTCATGGAGGGCTACTGCACGCCGGACTGTGGACGCGGATTCTACGCCGACCAGAAGACCCGGACCTGCCACGGTAATGACGCAACGCGGCTCAACCAGTCGGTATCCTGATGTATATGCTTCTTAAAGCTGCAGTACTGAATTAATATCGTAACTGAGCGTCAGACCTCAGCTTACGGAGGTCGGGCGAATACATCAAGTGAATGGAAGCAGAAGTAAAAGTCACGACTTTAATGCTCCTCCTTTTCCTTCTATTCCTCCTTCCCTTCTCTTCTTCTTCCTCTTTCTCATTCTCTTCTTCTTCTTCTTCTTCCTCCTTCTCCTTTTCCTTCTCGTCGTACTTCTCTTCTTCTTCTCTTCCTTTTCTTACTCCTCATCTTCTCTTCCTCCTGTTCTACAAGTCTCTGTGGTGTATATATCTGTATGTATATATCTATATATCCATATGTCCATATATATAGATATATATACACATACAGTATATATATATATATATATATATGTATATAGATATATATATATAAATTCTAAATATATATATATATATATATATATAACATGTGTATATATATATATATATATATTTATATTTGTAGTGCCTGTTGGCATCGTGGTAACTAGATTACAGCCTCGATCGAGCTGATCTTTAAAAAATTCCCCATTAAAGCCAACTTGTGAAATGCCACGACACACACATACACACACACACACACACACACACACACACGCACATGCACGCACACACTCGTAACCTTGTCTCATCCTCACACCCACTCAGTCTGATCCAACTGCAGTTTTAAATCAAAGGCAGTAAAATGCATTAACAGTTATTAAAGGCTCTTTGGGGTTTTAGTCTAAATTATTACGACAAATTAATTCACAATTTTAATAACATTTTCTTGGATGAGGCAAACGTAATTTAACTTCTAAATGTTTTGTAATCAAAGATAAATCGTATTAAATTATGAGTGAATATTATAGTCAAAATTATAACCATTGTTTCTCATGTGTTCACTCCCAGTGAACATCCGGCCTCCGGTACTGCGGGTCAACGGGTCACTGCTGGTCCCCCTTGGGGGTCTGGCCCCGCTGCCCCCCAGCCTGCTGCGGGTGAAGGACCCCGACAGCCCCCCTGAGCGGCTGGTGTTCCAGCTGGTCCGGGTCCCCGTCAACGGCCGGCTGGTCCTGTTCGGAGCGGAGGGAGGGGGGTCCGGCCGGGACCTGAACGGGGATGACACCTTCACCTGGGCGGAGCTGAGGTCGGGCCGGGTCCGGTTCAGACACCAGGAGGACAAAGCCAGGTCAGTGGGAATTATTATTGTACACCAAATGTATTATTTGTTTATTCACTACATCATTATGTTATTATGTGTTTTTTTCTTCAATTAAATAAAACAATTGTATTTAATTAATTGTAATTGTTTTATTTATTTTATTTATTTTATTTATTTATTTTATTTATTTTTATTTTATTTTATTTATCAGTAGTAGTGGTCGTAGTAGTATTGTTTTAATAATAATGTATTATTATTATTATTATTATTATTATTATTATTATTATTATTATAAGATATTATTCTACACAGGACTTTCACCCAGGACATCAAAGTTTGGGTTGCGTATTAAATCAAAAGTTTATTTGACCTCTCTTTTAAACATTAATAGTTATGTACTTAAAACAACACAGGAGAGAGAGAGAGAGAAAGAGAGAGAGAAACTGACGCTTTATTTGGTCATTGTGTGACTTTTGGTCCAACATCTCCTCCTCCTCCTTCTCCTCTTCCTCCTCCTTTTCCTGTTCTACATCTCCTTGTGGTTGGGAGTTGACATAACTTCCTCTCAGCCAATCATAATCCACCTGTTCAGCAGATAATTTTGATCCTGAAGAGAGAACAAACTAACGTGTTAGATTAATGGAGACAATAAAATGTTGAAGCCCCTAAAAACGATTTAATCTGCACGTTTATCGCCATATTTGTCAAACGATGTGGAGTGTGTGTGTGTGTGTCTGCAGACGCACAGCAGAGGAACACATGGAGGGTCCAAATGTGCACGAGCAATGACAAATACCGCCAATTATAGTGCATAATATTAAGATTTCCAAAATAAAGAAAAAGAAAAAGAAAACATTGAGAAAAAAGATTTGTTTTATTGTTGAAGTCAAAATGATGAGAATGAAGGTCAATAATAGTGTCAGCTATAATGTATAATATTGAGTTTTTGAGAATAATTACATTGAGAAAAATTGAAGATTTGTTTTATTGTGAAAGTCAAAATGTAGAGAATAAGCGTTTGTGTTGGGCGTAATATTGGGCAATTATTTTATTATGTTGGGTTTTTATTGAGCATTTTGAGAAGTACATCACCATGTACAGTAATGTGGACTTTACTCTATTAAAAGCAGTTAAAACAGATTTTGTATGGAGGCTCTGGATAAAAGAGCCCAAAAGGAGCTGCTTTAGTTTCTCTTGTCAAGAGAAGGTATTATAATCATTCACTGTCAAGTCGTATTAATATAAAGTATTAATACACGCATACCAGCATCAAAAGCGGCTCCCTTTGTCTCAAGGCTGCGTTAAATAAAGAAAATCTGACTTTCATCTTATATAAATCCAGCAAATATACCCGTTACATATATATTGCCTGAGCATAATAACATTCAGTAAGATTCATACGGGATATGTTGCTTTAAATAAGCTGTGCACTACGTCTCAATGGTTCCAGCCATAAGAAACACTGTCGAGCTGTGAGCGAGACGTTGTAATTCAGAAAGAGAGTTTAATGCTTGTTGGGAGGTGTTGTGGGAACGCCGTGACCAATGAGAGAGGTGGCACCGCGAACCTCTGGGGCCGCTCCGCATAGATCCTCTAGTCAATGAACGAATGAACACCAGTTTTATAAAAGTTATGACCTGGAAACTATTCGGAAAGCCCCCACACCCTCCTGTTAAAGCATCGCATTTAATGATGCCTAAGAAACGGGGCGTGTATTTGCGATTATCTATTTTATGCTACTTATACTTACTACTCTACTACATTTTTGCAGCCATAGTTGTATCTTTTACTACAATTATTTAAAAAATAAAAAATGTTTCTTCAAATCAAGTGGAACAAACATAATGTAACAAGAAGAAGTAACAACTTTGCATAATAACGTGAGATTACAACGCAGGCTTGTAGCATAATATTGTACCGTAACATCATAGTGTAACATTGTAGCGTAACATCGTAGCGTAACATCGTAGCCTAACATCGTATTGTAACATCGTAGCGTAACATCGTAGCGTAACATCGTAGCGTAACATCGTAGCGTAACATCGTAGCGTAACATTGTAGCGTAACACCGTAGCGTAACATTGTAGCGTAACATTGTAGCGTAACGCCGTAGCGTAACATCGTAGCGTAACATCGTAGCGTAACATCGTAGCGTAACATCGTAGCGTAACATCGTAGCGTAACATCGTAGCGTAACATCGTAGCGTAACATCGTAAAGTAACATCGTAAAGTAACATCGTAATGTAACATTGTAGCGTAACATCGTAGCGTAACATTGTTGTGTAACATCGTTGTGTAACATCGTAGCGTAACATCGTTGTGTAACATTGTAACGTAACGTAACGTAACAACGTAACGTAACAACGTAACGTAACAACGTAACGTAACAACGGAACGTAACATCGGAACATAACATCCTGACTTAACATCGGAATGTAACATTCAAACGTAACATCCGAACGTAGCATCGAAACGTACATTGGAACATTTTACAATTTTATAAAATGTCTCCCAGCCCTCTGGCCCAATGACTTGTGGGTAATGAGCCTGGTGATGATGATGCAGGTGATGCTCACCTGGACGGCACCAAGGTGATTAGGTCTATTGACTGCTGGACTCATTTACCCAGAATGCTCCAGGGGGAGCTGAAAGGCCTTTTCTAGGTCACGTTTATTCACAGAGAGAGAGAGGGACGATGACCTTTGACCTCTTTAATCCAAGGCTGTTTTAGGTTTGATGTTAATCAACACTATCTCTTCTTTCTTTACTTCTTTCCTTCCATTTCTCTTTCTCACTTTCTTTGTCTTTTTTCGTTCTCTCATTCTTCCTTAACTTGTTTCTTCCTTTCTCTCTCTTTCTTTCTCTCTTCCGTTCTCTCTTCCCTCTTTTCTCTCTCTCTCTATCTTCCTTCCTCTCTCTACCTTCCCTTTTCTTTCTCTCTCTCGCTCTCTCCCTCCCCCTCTCCACAGGACTGGTGACTTCTCCCTCCGTGTGTCTGACCCTCAGCTGTCCTCTCCTCCAGAGACGGTCCACGTTCAGGTCGTTTCTCTGCAGGTACGACGTCACACCTCAACACCCTAAAACACTCAGTAGACTGTTGCATCAGCAGGGCCGTGATTGGCCGGAGCCTCCACATAAGGGCCGTGATTGGCCGGAGCCTCCACAGCGGTCGAGCTAACCTCTGGTTTTAGCCCAAATATGGGAAACAATGAGGAGATTAAAGTCTCTGAGACATGGCTTCATGCCAACAGCTGTGTGTGTGTCTCTGTGTGTTTGTGGTGTGTGTATGTGCGTGTGTAATGTGGGACGTGTGTGTTGTGTACGTGTGTGATGTGTGGTGTGTGTTTGATGTGCGTATGTGTATGATGTGTGTGTGTGATGCGTGCGTATGTGTGAGTGTGTGTTGTGTACGTGATGTGTGTGTTGTCTGTGTGTGATGCGTGCATGCGTGTGTGTGTGATGTATGTGTGTGTGAAGTGTACGTGTGACGTGTGATGCGTGGATGCGTGTGTGTGATGGGTGCATGTGATGTGTGTGTGTGTGTGTGATGTATGTGTGTTTGATGTATGTATGTGTGTGTGTGAAAGTAATGATTTAATTACCTGAGTGGAAAGTAAATTATCGTTTCTGTTATGATTCGTTTTATATAATAAATATAAAAACAAATATCACAAGTCTGAATTAGTGTTGCAGCAGCTCGATGACATCATCGCTCCGTTGTTATTATTGATTTCTCGGTAACACTGGACGTGGATCCTGTTTATCTACGTGAACTATGACATCCAAAGGGCTCCTAACCCCCACACACACACATTTCTCCAAGTGTTCATGTTCCTGTCCTCCTCCATAGATACAGAAGGCGTGGTGGAGGATGTTGGCATGGAGATAAGGACTATCTGTGATATGCAGCTCCTCCACGTATAAAAACACAAGGTTTGAAACCAAATGAAAGGAATAGTTGACTGAAATCCCCGTCAGATCTGCAGCCAGCGGGCTCCTCAGACTGTAATAGCCTCAGGAATGAGAGATCTGAGCTGGAGATACCCCCCCATACCCCCCTCACCTTTCTCACAGGAGTCCAGTATCTGCTGGTGGCATTTCTAAAGGTGGTCTCACACAGCTCCACATCTTATTATCCTTTAAGAGGCCACCTTTAAAGTCTCTGAGGCTTCTTTCTGTCTCTGCTGTGGTGACATCAGGGCTCTCTTCGCTGTCAATCAATACCGGAAAATGTGTTTAAGAACCGGTCGACTCGGTGGCAAATAAGAAACGACCAGGTCAAAAACCAGAGAAGAAGATTCTGAGCATGCTCAGTGAGCTTTATGTCCTTTGGCGGTGTCATCAGATCAAACATCACTCGCAGACCCCCCCCCCACCACCACCTCTCCACCCGCCCCCCCGCCGCTGCTGCCGCCACCTTCTCATGGGAGTCGGGTTGAAATGAACCGCTTCGTGGTTCTTAGGCCTCCGGACATTTTATTTGTAATTTTATTTGTGTTTTTTTTTTCTCCTTTTTTGTCAGTGTCAGATATTCAGAGACACAGAAATGCACTAACAATGACCAGGACCGGGGGTCTCCACCTCGTCTTTACGTCATAAAGTACCGTTACACGTTTTAACAGATTAAGAAACCTTTTGAAAACATGCCCGACTGATTCTGAGACTTCTTCCTGTTGTTTTCCTTCCTTCACATCACAAACACTCCCTCCTCTTTTATTCCCTTGTTCCCAGCCTCCGCGGGTCGTGGCCCTCGCCCCTATGACCGTGGAGGGCCGCGGCGCCGCGGCGGCCATCACCAGGTCGGTGCTGCAGGTGGACGACCCCGACAACCCGGCCGACGTCCTGCTGGTAGTCCTGGAGCCGCCCCGCCGCGGCCGGCTCACCCGTCTCCACGGCGACCGCGCCCTGGGCCGCTTCAAGCTGGAGGAGCTGCGGCGGGAACAGATCCGCTACGTCCACGACGGCTCGGAGGGGGCGGAGGACGGGGCGGTGCTGCAGGTCAACGACGGCCACAGCTACCGCAACGTCCTGCTGCAGGTCCACATCCAGCAGGAGGTGAGGGGGCTGCAGGTGTGTGTGTGTGTGTATGTATGTGTGTGTGTGTGTCTGTGTGTGTGTATGTATGTACGTGTATGTATGTATGTGTATGTATGTATGTGTGTGTGTATGTATGTGTGTGTGTGTGTATGTATGTATGTATGTATGTATGTATGTATGTATGTGTGTGTATGTGTGTGTTCCACACAAAGTACAATTAACAAGTCAAAAGGTGACAAATCTCCACAGAAACACACCTGCTGCATGCTGGGTATTCATCATGTTCTACAGCTTCACTGTGGGGAGGGTTTATGACGCAGCGTAATCAGACTTTGGCATTTCAATGTATCCTGAGACGCTCGTCGGCAGCAGCAGAGTGAAAATACCTTTTCTTACTAATCGGGTTCAGCACGAACAATCAAAGACCTTCTGTTCTCCGCTAGCTCAGGAGTTCGGAAGAGAAAGACGTTGAATGAACGCGTTCACAGGCGGTTCCATGAGACATATTTTCAGTCAGTTACCAAACATGAGCGGCAAAACCGACGTCCAATATTGAAGATGTGGCGTGAGACAAGAAAATCCGAGACGTGGCTGTTTGCATGCCCATTTTATAGTCCTTGTGTGATTGCCCATGAATATAATGATATATATATATATATATATACACTAACAAAAATAAATACTTTAAGTGGACAGAAACAGACACACACACTTAAACTCTCTCAACCAGGAAGTTACAGTTTTTAGACCTTCACATAATTCTGGGAATCCCTCCTCCTTGTGTGCTGTTGTACTTTTTGAGAGAAACTCTATATATATATATATATATATATATATATATATATATATATATATATATACATATATTTGTATTGTTTTCTCCTCAGTGATGTATTTCCGCTGCAGGTTATTGGAGGGCAGCTCTGTTTTGTCTAGGCTGCATACAGATGGTGCTTCAGGCTCAACTTCTCTTTCTGCTTCTGTAAATCAATAACATCCCACACACACATAAACACACACATACACATCACACACACACACACACACAAAGACACACACACACACACACATACACTCTGTACAATAGATGCTGATTCATGTCGTGCATTAGACCGAGCAGGACTCACCGCCTGATAGAGGGCCGTGAGAATGCGCTTGATTAATATCACAACCCCCCCCCACACACACACACACACACACACACACCACCACCACCACCACCACCACCACCATGGAATAGAGATCATGTGAGGACATGTTACCGAGGGGGTGTCGTCTTCTTCCCGGCACAACTACAGATGAACAACCACAACCACAGCCGGCTCTGTTCCGCCGGTGAGATGCTGAGCTGATACAAATAAACAAAACAAGATTTGCATAATTTCAGTTGGGATAACGTAAAAAAAGGAAAAGAGTTTCTCATGTTTGTGAAAAATACATCAAAGTTACAGGAGAGCCCTCCACCTGCTGTGTGTGTATGTGTGTGTGTGTGTGTGTTTGTTTCTGTGTGTCTGTGTGTCCGTGTGTCTCTCTATGTGTGTGTGTGTGTGTCTCTCTTTGTGTGTGTGTGTGTGTATGTGTATGTGTGTTTGTCTGTGTGTGTTTCTCTCTGTGTCTGTGTGTGTCTCTCTGTGTGTCTGTATGTGTGTGTGTGTGTGTGTGTGTGTTTGTGTGTGTGTGTGCGTGCGTGTGTGTGTGGGTGTAGTAAACATCATTATCTGCAGGATGCTCGAGTTCAAATAGAAGTTTAGAAACAACCTCCCTCTCCGCGTGCAGCACATCTCAAACATCTGAGGACGAGCGGCATGGAAAAGAATCAGGCAATGGGATCAAGGCAATAACCCCCCCCCCCACACTCACACACACACACACGCACACACACACACACACACACACACACACGCACACACAGTCTCTCTTTGTACCGTCCAGACCCATCACTGTGCAGCGGTGTGGCTGGTCCCTGGAAGCTCTCTGAGTTCTGAAGCAGTGATCAGGCCCTAATGAGCCGCTGATGAATGGACTCTGAGTCCGCGCCCCCGGAGCCAGCAGGAAGCAGGACCCCCGGCTTTCAATTACTGTGTGCAGGAGATCACTTTGAGCCTCTGGACCAACAAGAAAAGAGGAACGGAAACCTGAGGCCTTGTTCCTCTGCACACATGGAATAAAATGCTGGATATTTTCAGCTTTGGAGTTTAGCTTTGTGAGGCTAATAGATAATAGCATGGTGCTACCAGTGTAGCTTTGTGAGGCTAATAGCTAATAGCATGGTGCTACCAGTGTAGCTTTGTGAGGCTAATAGCTAATAGCATGGTGCTACCAGTGTATCTTTGTGAGGCTAATAGCTAATAGCATGGTGCTACCAGTATATCTTTGTGAGGCTAATAACTAATAGCATGGTGCTACCAGTGTATTTGTGTGAGGCTAATAGCTAATAGCATGGTGCTACCAGTGTAGCTTTGTAATGCTAATAGCATTGCGCCTCTATCCATGCTCGGGGTATACAATAATTACTTTGGACTTTTTCTGTCTTCCAAGCGATACCCCATCACCGAGTCTGTGATTACTTGTTTGATTCCTGTGATTTGTTCCCGTTAAACGAACCCTCCCCCACCCCCAATGTTTGTTTCTTGCACTGCGCTAAATCTTTTTTGACATGGCGGTGCTTTTGTCAGAGATTAAATTGGCTTGGCATGCGTTGCCGATCTGGATTGAATCTCCATTCTATACCTCCTCATTGTCATTACAACAACACGACCGGACCGGCAGCCACGAGCCGATATTTTATGGACGAAGCCGACTCCCCCTCGGCGAAATCATTTACTTCTGTTTTCCATGGACCGCAGCCAAAATCTCCCTGGCCAGCTCCAACTCGATCTACCGTCCATCTCGTCTACGCCCTTTAAAGGTCCACAAGTCATCTTCATCCTTCATGCATTGTTCTTTTTTTTAAGTACTGCGGGTAAAGAAAAAAGGATTTATTTTCTATAATACATTTCTATATATTTATGTGTATATACATTCATATATATTTATACTCACCTCTTTACTAATTTTATTGTTTTTAGGCTTTTGTAGATACATTGATCTAATTGAACTTTTTTAAACTTGTCTTTGTACACTTTATTGAAAGAAAAGAAAATATATATATATTAGTTTTGTAATCAATGTAACTACTTAAAGTGTTTAATTTTGTTTTACAATGAAGTAGTTTGCTTGACAAACTAATATATATATAATATATATAATATATATTACATATATATTATATATAAACATATATAAATATATATATATATATATATATAATATATATATATATATATATATATATATATATGCCATTCATACCAATAAAGCTTATTGATTATGACTCTTTATGAACCCAATCAAGTGGTTTTATAGCTTCGTAATAATCTTTTGCTTAATTTTGTTTCAATTCGTAACGTTTTCGACGTTTTCAACTCATAATATGAAATGTAGCTCAAAAGAATTAATTGAGAATGCAGTTTAATGTGTGTGTTATTCAAGTGAGGGGGGGGGCAGCTGCAGTCTGAGGTCTGAGGAGATCAGGAGTCTCGGACAACTTCTAAATCACTCTTTTATTTTGAAGAGCGTCCTTGAGCGACCTCTGAGCCGTTCGATAATCTCCTGGACGACGGGAAAGGAAAGACTTGTCCACCGGAGCACCGTGACATGGAGGCGGTTATCAGCAAACAGACACACACCTGTGCACACGCAAACTCTGCTCCTCACACACACACCTGTGCACACGCACACTCTCCTCTTCACACACACCTGTGCATATGCTTTGTAATCTTTCATCACCCCACAGTGCTTCTGCCACTGCACTGATGCAGGACACGCGCGTGTGTCTCTTTTGTGTGTGTGTCTGTTTGTGTGTGTCTATGTGTATTTCTCTTTGTGTGTTTTTGTCTGTCATTTCTGAACTATTTTTTACTATTAGTTCCTCTAACTTTGAATGATTGACAGCTCTTACAACAACGCTCCACAGGTTGAAACCGATGTGGAAGTTATGTAAATAACTCACTATATTAGGGTTAAATATGGGACTGTGTGTGTTTGTGTGTGTGTCTTTCAGGCCGCCGACGCCCCTCACTCGCCGGCAGCCACCTGGGTGAAGGAGGGAGGCATGGTGCTTCTGGGTAAAAGACACCTGCAGGCCGCCTTCAAGGGGGTGGGCAGCGATGACATTGTCTACACCATCGACGTCTCGGAGGGGAAACCCAAACACGGTACGACGGGATTCATTCATCGGCTTCACAATATTTTGTTTATCTTTTTCTTCTTAAATTGGGCCTTGATCTAGGATTAAAGTCTTTATTTCTAGATAATATAAAATTGCTTCCACATCTTCCCCTGGTGCTTCTCAAACTCTCAACTGCTCATCTTTTGAACTAAATGTAATGCATATACCTCAAATATATTTATTTTATTTTATTTCTTTTATTTATTTTGAATCTTTTTAACTAATTTATTTGTTTATTTATTTTTAATTGTTTTCATATATTTCATTTTGGAAAAAAATGTTCATTCCATTTTTTAAATTTTATTTACATAGTTCTGTTACTGTCACGAACGGTCACGGATGTCGCAATGAGAGAGGACCCAAAAGCCGACATGATGCAAAAAACAATATTTAATCTTGAACTATGAACAGACACAACAAAAACTCGAACCAAACAATACAACGCCACACTGGGAATGAGACAAACAGGGTTTACATACACAGGCAAGGTGAGAGGTGATTGGACAACGGGGAACGAGACACAGGTGGACACAATGAGGGCGGGGCTTAGCAATCACACAGGAGGAAACAATCAGGAGCACGGCAGACAAGAAGACAGACTTCAAAACAAGACATGAAACGAAACACAAACTCCAGATCCTGACAGTTACTCTGATAAATATCTCCTTAATAAACTTGATTATTTGGATATATGTAATATTTTTTATCTCAATGAGACGTTTCCTGGTTAAATAAATACAATTAAAATTAAATAAAATACATTTAATTAAATATATAAAATATGTAATAATATTCTGTAGCCCTGAGATAGAGACTTAATTGATAACGTTTACCGAATTGTTTGGAGTCCTAAATTTAATCTGTTAAATTCTGTAAAAGTAGATTGAATTAAAATTAATTGTATAGGTTAAATGAGTTACTGTATTTGATATGTATAATAATTCTAATACCTAATAACCATGTTCTCAGGTGAGGTGGTGCTGGCGTCCACGCCGGCCGATGGCCCTGCTGAGGGATGGCGCCTGGCGCCGGCCGACGAGCGCGGCCTCACGGCCACGACCTCCTTTACCCAGCAGGACGTGAACGACGGCGCCGTCTGGTACCGACACTTCGGCGGTGACACCAACGCCGACTCCTTCCTCTTCCGGGTCAGTGGAATCGTTCATGACCCCGGGACTTGAAGAACAATGAGAACAATGAATTTTAATTGTTATTTTATTAATTATTTAGAGAACAAAGACCAAATGTCAGACGTTAAATAAGAATGTTAAATAAATACCAGATGTTCTATTACATCTGGTCACAGCATGCGCTTTCCACCATATTATTACCCACAATGCTTTGCACAGTACGTATAAACATACACGGTATGGCAGTGAGGTTCATGGTTGGTGAGGCAATGACTCCTTTAGTGTCAGATTTACAAATATATATAAACCCAAAAGGGGCTTATTCAATTGGTACTGGTTATTTTATGTCTGATCAGCATTCTTCACACAACACACACACATGATACATACTACAGATACTTAAAGGTAAGTAAGAAACAGTTTGAAGCAAACCTTTTAGCTCCGCGTTGGTCTACCTGTTAATCACGTCCACTTTTGACCCGAAAGTCCACTTTTGAGACATATTTAAGCTTGGATATATAATCCTCTTCATGTTGTCAGTCTGGCAGCAAAATACAAAAACAAACGGACTTGACTCGCCTGGCGCCTCAGCGTAGAAGCAGCAGCAACAAGTCCCCGTTGGCTCATTAGCGCCCCCTTCAGTGAGGCCTTTTCACTGCGGCTTTATTTCCCATCAGCGAAACTAAATGTCACTTATATGTCACTTACAAACATTAAACTGTAATGGTTAAAGACCTTAGCCAGACTGTGGAGAATCAGGGCAAATAAACTTATCTGTGAACATTATATTGGCGACATGCAGTGTAGAGGCGGTCGGTAGATTAACGCGCATTGTTTTCTTAATGTCACTTTCCTTTTATTGTATTTACAGAAAATAAATGAAAACTCTTTAACAGAAAATAAACTATCAAATTCCTGGTTCTGTGCGGTTCAAACAAATCACACCTGCCGGCACTCAGGTGCCGTCTATTTATAAAGTTACGCCCCCCGACATGACGTCATCAAAACGTGACACAAAACAAACAGACAGGTAAACAAATCACATTATGGCTTCTACATGCAGAGATACGGCAACCCGCACGGGCCAATTGCATGTCTCAACCCAGCTTGTGACGGATTGCGTCGCCTCAACTCTCGTTTCATTCTGTGTTTGAACAGGAAATAGACAAATTCAGCAATTTCGACTATAAAATGTAATGTAAATTAGTCATACATAAAAATCGGTGGACAAAAAATAATGTAAATTTGATGTTATCCGTATTTATTTATTTAACTTAAAGAAAAAACTTTTTTTACTCATGATGACAGGTGAGGCAGAGCCACACACACACACACAAAACAAGGTTGTAAGAGGAGGAGGAGGGGGGGGAGAGGAGGAGGAATAGGAGAAGTAATGTGTGTGTGTGTGTGTGTGTGTGTGTGTGTGTGTGTGTGTGTGTGTGTGTGTGTGTGCGTGTGTGTGTGTGTGTGTGTGTGTGCGTGCAGGTGTCCACGGAGGCGGCGGCGCTCCGGCAGGGTGATGCCCAGACCTTCACTATCGGCGTCCTGCCTCAGATCCCCGGGTTCCCCCAGCTCGCCTCCGACTGCGACCTGCAGGTCACGGTGAGGGCGACACTTTGTTGTTATTATTATTATTATTATCACGCCCTCCAGGAATAACACGCCACCGTCATTTTTTGTTACTGATGTTTATTGGATGCGGGCGCACTTCACTTAACCAACTTTAATCCACCGTCGAACTGTACAAAATACATTTAAACATTGTTCGCGTTGACATTACATAAAAACAGTTGACAAATATATGCGACGAAAACATTAACATAAAACATAAACGTACCTCACTGGCTGCACATAACCTTGAGGGAAGGAGTCCACTTTAATTAGGTAACCTTCTCTTACTTACTTCCACGTACTAGTTACAACCACCACATGTTCTTCTGCGATTGTTGCAACCAAATGCGTCCCAGCGCAACACAGGACACACAAATAGTTCCCACCAAATACAAACAAAAAACAAACATTCAATAAACGAGTTGTACAAATAATATATTCAACAAAACTTATTACAAATGACATAAATAATATTATTATTATTATTATTTAACATGATCTTTTCTAGTGTTTAATAAGGAATGTTATAGTTAATGTATTTCATAACCTTTAAAAAGAAAATTGCTGCTGGTTGGAGGATGTGGTTTTACTTGTGTGTGTGTGTGTGTGTGTGTGTGTGTGTGTGTGTGTGTCTGTGTGTGTCTCCAGGCTCTAGAGGACCGGGTGACCCCCATCTCTCCTTCAGCTCTCTCCTTTGTGGACTCTGAGACTCCGAGTGAGAAGCTCATCTACAACATCACCAAACCTCTACTGCAGGGCCAAGGTACACACACACACACACATACACACACACGCACACACATTCACACACTAAATCCTGTCCTCTGCAGGGTCCATGGAGCACGTGGACCGGCCATACTCCCCCCTGCAGGTCTTCTCTCAGGCCGACGTGGACCAGATGAAGATCCTCTACAGACCACCGGCCGCCCCCTCACACCTGCAGGAGCTGTACCAGTACTCCTTCATCGGTGAGACACACACACACACACACTCTAACACACACACACTCTAACACACACACACACACACACACACACACACATTCTAACACACACACACACACACACACATACAGACACACACTCACACAGACAGACGCACACTGACACACACACACACTCAAACACACACACATTCTAACACACACACACACACACACACACACATACCCTCACACACACACAAACCTCTAAAGTTTCTCTTCTCTGTTTCAGGTCTGCCGGAGTCGCTGAGTGTTTACTTCACAGGTGATACTTCATGTTTCTGTTTAGAGAGGAGGAGGAGGAGGAGGAGAAGGAGGGGGTGTGAAGGAGAGGAGGACGATGAAGATGAGGGGAGGGGGAGGACAGGAGGAGGAGAAGTGGAAAAGGAGGGGGAGGAGGACGAGGACGAGGGGAGTAGGTGGAGGAGATAATTAATTTCCTCTCTCCTACTCTTTTTTTTTTGTCTTCTTTAAATCCTCTGTCTCTCTCTCCTCTCTCTCTCCTCCTTCCTCTCTCTCCCTGCTTCATTAATCTCTCTTGTGTTTTCATCTTCCTTGTTGTGACATTCTCCTCCTCTTGTTTCTCCTTGAGCTCAATTTATCAACTTCTCTCCTTTTCTGGACTTGCAACCCTCCTCCCTCCTCCTCCCCTCTCCTCCCCCTCCTCCCTCCTCCTCCTTCCTCCTCTCTTGATATTTCCTCTCTTGTTTCCTCTTAATCTACCCCGTTGACCTTTGACCTCTGGGGTCACAGTGTCGAACGGGGAGCACACGACTCCTGAGCTGGACTTTGCCGTCCTGCTGCTGTCCAATCACCAGCAGCCGCCGGTGTTCCAGGTCCTGGACCCACTGCTGGAGGTGGGCCTGGGAGGACACGCCTCCATAGGTGAGAGGAGACACACACACACACACACACACACACACACACAGGTAATGAGCTCCAACACCAGCCCGCTGGACAAAAAGAGCTGTGTGTGTGTTTAAAGTCAGGTGTATCCTTCTTCTTTGTGTGTGTGTCTGTGTGTGTGCCTGTGCGTGCGTGTATGTGTATGTATGTGTGTGTGTGTGTGTGTGTGTGTGTGTGTGTAGGTGGTCAGCAGCTGGCGGTGAGCGATGCCGACACGGCTCCTGACGAGCTGGAGTTTGAGTTGGTGGAAGCTCCAGTACACGGAGAACTGGTGAAGACCGACACACACAGCAGCATGAAGAACGGTGAGGAGACACAACCACTGACACCTTACACAACCACAGACATGACCACAACTACTGACACAACTATCAAAACAACTACAGACACAGCTACTGACACCTGGCAAAACTACGGACATAACTACTTTACACACACACACACCTGCGCTCACACTTTATACACACATACCTGCGCTCACACTTTATACACACACACACACACCTGCGCTCACACTTTATACACACACACTCACACACCTGCACTCACACTTTATACACACACACACACCTGCGCTCACACTTTATACACACACACCTGCCCTCACACTTTATACAAACACACCTGCGCTCACACTTTATACACACACACCTGCGCTCACACTTTATACACACACACCTGCGCTCACACTTTATACAAACGCACACACCTGCGCTCACGCCTCCTCCGTTCCGCCAGGTGACGTCTTCACCTTCGCCGACGTCACCCGCAACGTTCTGCTCTACCGCCACGCCGGCCTCAGCGGCCAGGAGGACGCCATGACCTTCTCCGTGAGCGACGGCATCTCCATGGCGATCACGGCGGTGCAGGTGGTGGTGTTGGCGCCGGGCGCCGGCGCCGGCAACAGCGACGGACCCCAGCGGGACCCGACGGCCACGCTGTCGCTGGAAGTGGGCGAGAAAAGCAGCACCGTGATTGGCCGCTCACACCTGGCGTTCACCGTGAGAATGATGTCATTACGTTGGGAGAAACACTTTGGAGGACGGATACAAAGCGTCATTGAAATATGGGGGGATACACTGTGTCAATATATATATATATATATATATATATATATATATATATATATATGTATGTGTATATATACATACATATACTGTATATGTGTATATATGTGTATATACAAATATATATTTATATATTGTTTATGTATATATATATATATATATAAAACACAAAATGAATATATATATATATATATATATATATATATAAAAATGTATATAATAGCAGGAAACAAAGCTCTTCTCCTCTTGGCTCATTAACTCCCCTTTATACATGTAACTTCATTCCCCCTCATGCAGGACAACTCCTCCCCGGACCAGCAGATCCAGATCCAGTTGGTGTCGGTGCCGATGTACGGCGTCCTGACCCGGAGCGAGGAGCACCAGGAGCAGCAGGAGCACCAGGAGCTGAGGGAGTACTCCTCCTTCACCATGGAGGACGTCAGCGAGCGCCGCATCAGGCAGGTTCAAGTAGCTCTGAGGATGTTCTCTTCAGAGGGTGGTGTGCAGATGGAGAGCCCAGAGGAACATGTCCTCGGGACTCACTTCAAATCTACTTCAGAGGCTCGTAAGAGCAAAATATCTCCAGAGGAACATTAAAATTGTAGCTATTAACCTCAGAAAATTACTTTTTTTAAAAGCCAGAAGCAGTAACGGTTCACAAGTGTCCACTGGAGGGAAGGGAGAGAATTAGGTCAAAAGATAAACGGTCAAATGCTCCAGGAGGTCTGCTCTCAGCTCCCTAGTGATTCTCTCTTTTTGAGGAACCTGGGAGTCCTTAAACCTGCAGATATTTAAAATAAAACCAAAAAACGTAGAAGTTGTTGACCAGAAAATATGGAAGTTTTTCAGCCGTTGCCGCGTTGATGAGTTTCTGATCGTCGCGGTTAGAGCTCGCTGAGACGTTTAGTATTTCTCCTCATGAGACGAGCGCTCGGCCAACATTAACGTCAGCAAGAAAACAAATGAATTAGCCAGATATCATTTAGCACACACACACACACACACACACACACACACACACACACACACACACACACACACACACACACACACACAGACACACACTTGCTTCAGTGACTCAGCCTGATGTGAATTAGCTTCCCTCTGGTATTACCTGCAAGAGGTACCGAGATACAATATAAATACTGTATTCACTTGCAAACTGCTTATTTTACATAATGCATAACGCCCTCATTAGCTTTGTGGTGTGTGTGTGTGTGTGGGGGGCGAGGGGGGGTTGTCTCTGAGGTGTTGGGGGACTTGTACAAACAAGAGCCGGGGATTTGTTTTACGAGGATGAAATGGGATTAGTGCACCGGGATGGATATGGACATTATTAGTGCTCGGCAGTGATTGCCAGCTGCGTGGTTGTGGGAGGGGCTTATGCTTTCTTTCCTTTCGCCTCCAGGTACGTCACCTCCCTGGAGACGGGCAGCCAGACGGTCACCGACATCTTCCACTTCGTCGTCTATGACGGCGACGACAACCGCCTCGACAACCAGATGTGCAGCATCACCATCACCTCGGCGCCCAGGCAGCCGCCCACGCTCACGGTGCGCAGCGGCATCAAGGTAAGCCACGCCCCCCCCCCCCATTGTGAAAAGATCAGAGTGTGTGAAATATGATTTTTTTTTTTTTTATACGTGTTTCCTGTATTTTGTCGTCAAGGTCCAGGAAGGCGGCCGAGTGCAGCTGTCGACCAATCACATCATAGTGTCGGACCTAGACACGCCCAGGAAGGACCTGCTGGTCTGGCTCGTCACTCCACCGAAATACGGCTTCATCGAAAACACCAGAAGAGGTGAGGTCTTCTATACAACCAGAGGAGTCACCCCCTGGTGGTCAGGAGAGAGAATGCAGCTTTAAGTTGATGTGTGTAGCATCCCTTCATTCTCTTCTAAAACAGATGTGACGCCCTCTTTATGCAAATTACTCGACATGCAAGAAGGACTCATCTGAGTCGGAGGAACACACGGAGTGACTGTCGTTGGTATTCAGTGGGTCGGCCGCTGAGTTGATGCACAACAACGAGGGTCACACTGCAGGAACACACACACACACACACACACACACACACAAACACACGTGATGTATTTATATGCAGATATATACAACAGCAGCATCCTGGCTCTTTTTGAATCATCCCAGCTGATGCAGTTCATCACAAAAATGCCATCGGTCCCTCAATCCGCCCAATTAGAGATATTTTAATTTAAAATGAAACCTTGCACATCTCTGTCCTTAGAGACACGGGGTAACTTTTAATGAGCAAAAAAGCAAAAAGAAGATGACCTTTCCTCCGGCTTCATGCCCACACGTTGACGCTCGTTACCGAGGAGGAACCACCTGCTGGACACTGTGAACTACATGTCTGAGATGCCGCGTGCTTTATTGTAACTTATTGTAGCTTCATTAGAGGAGCTGTCACTCATGCATCGATTTACCTTATGATGACACATACCTGCCTGTAGTTATTGTTTCGTTTCTTATTCTGCTGCACAGGACACACTAGTGTACCTCCCCTGCAAAACAATAGGATCCTCGAAATAAAGCACTCCGAGACAAGTTTGTAATTTGAGAAATTGGGCTATACAAATAAACTGAATTGAATTGACTTGAAAAGACCCAGAGGTTTTAGGCTCACATTAATTTAAAAGCAAACACAAACATATCAATGAGAGATTTCATAAACAAACGTTGTCTTTTATTCTTGTAAATTCGTGGATTAATCTCTCGGGATATTTTTTAGATTAATCGATCTAAGCTTCGGTCCATAACATGTCAGGAAATAGTGAAAGACGTCTTCCTTTATCCAAAGAAACCACGAATATTCTGTTTTAATATAATTTGAAACAGCGAAAAGCAGGAATTATTTCATTTGATGTCAATTCATTTCTTGTCATTTAATTTCTTGTTCGTAAGTCTAAAACCCCAAATATATTTTATATAGATTACGTTTGATATAAAATAGAGAAAAAAAAGGAAATCTCTATTTTTTTAGGAGCTGAGAACATAATTTTGTGCCATTTTCTTTGTTATTTCTGGATGAAAAAGTACTTTAATGATAAATGTACTGTCAACAACCAAACACACATGATAATGAAAAGTGTGAAAATCAGTTTTTTTTACTTCTATTCCTTAAACCATAAATGATGTTCCATGAGTTTATTCCTCAAGGCAACAGCATGCTAAGAGACTTCAAACACTTTTTAATGAACTTCCTGCTCCGCCACATCCGACCTCTGAGGTCAGAGAGGAGACGCCCTCACCTGACGCCCGCCAGATGATGATGGGATTTACGGCTGTCCCTGAAGCACACACACACACACACACACACACACACACACACACACACACACACACACACACACACACACACACACACACACACACACAATCTATTCCCCACGGTGCTCTGACGCCGTCAGCCATCCGTCTTCTTCTTTGTCTCCACATCTCGAGGTCGATTCTTGTTCCTTTCGCTCCGACTTTGAAGGGAACCGTAAAAGTGTCTCTGAGCATCGATCCCCGGACTGAGCCGCCGACAACAACTCGGACTGGAAGGGAAGTAAATTAAATGTAGAAAACGCAGTTTTGGAATCAAAGGTCCGCCGTCTTTCTCAAAGAATCATTTTTAAAGGTTCTTTGAGACACATTTATAGGTTCTTTGAAGAACTCTTAAAGGAAATGGTTTCACAAAGAACCCCGGTTTGAAAGGTTCTTTGCGGAACCAGAAATAGTTATTCTATGTCATCAGTCTGAAGAACCATTTTCGGTTCCAGATTTATTCACGAGCTGGCGGATTCAGGGTCTCAAAAGCAGGTTGAGGGTCTCAAAGGCGGGTTCTGGGTCTGAAAGGCGGGTTCTGGGTCAGGTCCAGCCCTCTAACGTGTCTTGCGGGTCTTGTCCAGCAGGGGGCTCGGCCGGCGGCTCGCGGGTCGTCACCCCCGACGCGCCGTTCTCCGTGGACGACCTGACGGCCGACCACGTCTTCTACGTCCAGGACGGCCGGCCAGAAGCTCGGGAGCATCGAGACGTGTTCAGCTTCTACGTCAGCGACGGGCACGGCCAGACAGAGGCGCTGGATGTCCACATCGACATCCAGGTAGCTACGGGAGACCGGAGAGGGACAACAAGGACTTGTTTTGACTGTTTTGACTGAAAATACATAACTTCCTTTCAAAAAAGAAAGTACATGTGAAACATTTTATTTCGTTTTTAAGTATTATCTGGTGATTTTAAAATAAATGGAGGATAAGTTCTATCCTCTGAGATCTCACATCGACATCCGTTAACTGGTTCACTACGGAAGCCGGAGAGGGAAACTTGGTCCTTTGTACCTTTTAAAACATTCAATGAGAGAGATTTCATAAACAAACCTTCAACGAGTTCATCGATTAATCCTTCGGGACGTTTTCAAAATTAATCGATCGACGTTTTCAGCTCATAAAATGTCAGAAAATAGTGAAAAAACACACACAAATTCTGTTTTAATGATTTTTTTTTTTATTAATTATTTGCTGAAAACTAAAATATGTTCAGTTTTTGCATGAAAAAGTACTTTAATCGTGTGTGTGTGTGTGTGTGTGTGTGTGTGTGTGTGTGTCGGCAGAGCCAGGAGGACCGGGAACCCGTGGTGGCAGTCAGCAGCATCCACGTGGAGGAGAACTCGGGCGTCGTCATCACCAACTCCTCGCTCAGCGTCACTGACCGCGACACGCCGGAGAGCGAGATCCTGTTCACCGTCGTCAGGAGGCCGTCCTACGGTGAGCACTGACGGAACCGTGATGTCACCGCGATATATTTATATATGTACTGATCTAGTTGTTTATATGTATTTATATATATATATATATATATATATATATATATATTTATAGAAATGTATATATAGACACAAACACAGACACAATACAATCAGATGTCACAGACACACACACACACACACACACACACACATTCACACGCTTATAAACACATTACTCTCGTAGTCATGCCGCTGGTCCACCGCGCTCCAACTGACCTCCCAGCGCTGTTTTTCCCGACGTCCACTGAACCTCCCAGATTGGGTTTCCTCTCCGGCCGGCTGAAGGCCCGATGGACTCGGCAATTTATCATCTCACTCATTTTTATGAAAGATCAGAACCTGAAAAACTATTTTTACTCGTCTCATCTGCAGTTTTAACATTTATGAAATTAATATTTATTGATGACAGAGTTACATGACTTAGATTACGTCCATTTATTACCCCCCCACACACACACACACACACATACACACAAACACACCTGCTCAGAGACACATGCCTCATGAGACACACACAGACACACATACACACATACACACACACACACACACAGCCCAGCAGAGAGTCATGCTGAGAGGTTTCCAGCATGTCGATAGTAAATTGTTCTGAACATAACAGAGATGAACATGCACATACTTACACTAAAACAGACAGACACATCCCTCATAAGACACACTCTCACACACACACATACAGACAAACACTAACACACACAGCCTCACACAAACATACAAGCACACACACACAGGCACACACAAACAAGCATACACACAAGCACACACACAGGCGCACACAAACAAGCATACACACACACAAGCACACAAGCACCCACAAACACACATATCCCTCATAAGACATACTCACACACACACATACACACAAGCACACACACGCACAGACACGCACACACACTAACACACACAAACACAAACACACACATCCCTCATAAGACATACTCACACATACACACAAGCACACACACGCACAGACACGCACACACACTAACACACACAAACACAAACACACACATCCCTCATAAGACACACTCACACACACACACATACAGACAAACGCTAACACACACAGACTCACACACACACACACACATTGAAAGCTCCATAAAGCAGCCGTGTGAACCACCGCCATAAAAACCAGCAGCGTGGCCGGCGGCAGGAGAGGAGTGATGTGGTACACACACACACACGCACACACACACACACACCTCCTAATAGAAAAACGTCAGCGCACGCCGAGCTACCTGTCGAACTTTCTGTCGCGTCAGCGTGAACAATTTAATAGCTCGCACTAAATTTAAGTCCTAAAGAAATTATCAATTATAAATCAACTTTTAGCCGAAAGTGGTACGAAGAAAGTTTGTTTGTTATAGTTTTTATATTTATATATTATCTATATCTGTATCTATATATATTTATAAATATATATGTTTGAATTATATTTTGAGTTTCATGACCAGCCTGATATGAATATGAAGAAAAAAGATTTAAAGGAACCAAATTAATACTTCAAAGGTTCATCGATCTTCCCGCAGGCAAACTCCGCAGACGTCAGTTTTACTCCCAGCCGCTGGAGAACGGCCGGATCCTGGATCAGGGCTCCACCTTCACCTACCAGGACGTCCTGGACCGGCTGCTGGTCTACACGCCGGAGACCGTCAGCGGGGGGGCGGACGAGATGGGCTTCACGCTCACGGACGGCGTCTACACGCACACGGGCCGCCTGGAGTTCACCATGGACGTCAGGAGGAGCGAAGGGCCCCGAATGACCGTCAACAGGGGCCTGCAGCTCCCGGCAGGTGAGGGGTCGAAGGGGATTTAGGGGTCGAAGGGGTCTAGGGGTCGGAGGAGGTGGAAGAGTCCGAGGGTTGGCTAGAGGTCGGAGGGGGTCTAAAGGTTTAGGAGTCAAAGGGAGTCTAGCGGTCTATTGGTTGGAGGGGGTCTAGAGGTCTAGGGGTTAAAGGGGGTCTAGGAGTTGAAAGGGGTCTAGAGGTCTAGAGGTTTAAGAGTCGGAGAGGTCAAGGGGTCTAGTGGGAGACGGGTCTAAGGGTCGGAGGGGGTCGGAAGGGTTCTAGAGGTCATGGGTTCTAAGGATCTAATGGTCAGAGGGGTCTAGGGGTAGGAGCAGCACTTTAACTGGATACAGTTCTTCAAAAGGAGGTAGATGATGTGAGGCTAATATCTAAGGCTGTTCCAATGACTTCTCGTAAAGGCACTCCCCAGGGGACCCCACTGGGTCCCCTATAGTTTCTATTGTACCACCCGGCATCATGACAACGTTCCCTCGGTTCCCACAGGGTCTTCGTCCAAGGTCACGGAGCAGAACCTGAAGGGCTCGGACGTGGACTCGGACAGCCTGAAGCTCCGGTACGTCCTCACCAGAGACCCTCCGGCCGGGAAGCTGCAGCTCAGCAAGAGCGGCCGCGTGGAGAAGATCTCCGTGAAGGGACCCGTGAAGAGCTTCACCCAGGACGACGTCAACCGAGGTTTCTACAGAGTATTCTGGGATAGTCCAAGTACAACGGGCATAGATACATGTCTGATGATACTTGTTTCTTATGGACGTTCTCTCAAACTTCCTGTTGGGACCGTTTAAGATGCGTCGGTTTCTGCTCATTGAATGCACTTCCTTGTTTTTTTAGCTCTTTCATGGGTATTCAAAGGGTCTTTAAAGGGTATTCAAAGGGTATTTAAAGAATATTCAAAGGGTCTTTAAAGGTTATTTCAAGGGTATTTAAATGGTCTTCGTAGGACATTTATCTTTATCTGATCTTTAATGTTTTTTTATAGGATATTTAAACAGCATTTAAAGGCTCTTTAAAGGGTATGTAAAGGATCTTTAAAGGATATATAAAGGATCTTTTATGGGTATATAAGGAGTCTTTAAAGGGTATTTAAAAGATATTTAATGAGCCTTTAAAGGGTATTTAATGGGTATTTAAAGGGTATTCAAAAGACAGGCAGCGGTTACCTGGGTTAAAAGTCCCCTGTATCACGACTTGGCGGAGCGCCACGGGAAATAGGACTCAATTGCAGAGGTCAGAAATGTGGAAGTCAGGTTTGATGAACAAATGTACTTTACTTGGCAACATTTAGAGACGAACCGACACAGACAAGAGGTTGACACAACTAAATACAATGGGGAATGAGGCACAGGTGTAAACAAAGAGGGCGGGGTCTGCAATCACACAGGAGGGAGGAGTCTGAAACGAGGGATAAGGTGAGTGACTCAGTGCGTTTACATGATGGTATAATTTGAATATTGCTTTAGTCAGACTTTGCTATCTTTTTTTTTGGGGGGGGGGTCTGCTATTATCCCAGTACACATGGCAGTGAGTAATTCGAATCATTGGCTGAAAACATGTCACCTCCGATACGCCAGGTGGCGCTGTTTTCATTACAACTCCTGTTGTGTAGCACATTTCTTTTTTGATTGGCTGATAAGCGCCACGTGACAGCACAACTCCAGGAAGCATTTGTTTTCCCCACGGGGAGAGCGGTGGAGCCAGCTCATGTTGTCGCTGCGGCACATTAAAACATTAAATAGCCGAGAGTTGTTTTCAGCGTGAAGAAATACGATGTGTGGCGGGAGTGCAGGAGTTAAGACCGAACTGTGTGACACTTGAGAGCCCTGCAACTCGTTGCGCTTGCGTGCGCATGGGCAAAGACGCAAAGTCCGGTTCCTAATCCAATTCACCGCTACATGCCGCGACGGTCGGATTATCAACCGCATCGGAGTGAGTAATCCAGGGGTGTTAATCGGACCGTAGTTGGACCGCACACAGTCGAACAAAGGTGTTACATGAAACGGATAATTTGATTTCTGTCCGACTGAGCCAGTTATTCGAATGCATGTAAACGCACTGACAGACAACACAACAGAAACAGAACTACCAAGAGGGTCCAGGTGTAACTCAGTGCGTTTACATGCATTCGAATAGCTGGCTCAGTCGGACAGAAATCGAATTATCCGTTTCATGTAACACCTTTGTTCGACTGTATGCGGTCCAACTATGGTCCAACTACGGTCCGATTGACACCCCTGGATTACTCGATCCGATGCGGTTGATAATCCGACCGTCGCGGCATGTAGCGGTGAATTGGACTACGAACCAGACTTTGCGTCGAGTTGCAGGTCTCTCAAGTGTCACACAGTTCGGTCTTAACTCCCGCACTCCCGCCACACATCGTATTTCTTCACGCTGAAAAAAACTCTCGGCTATTTCATGTTTTAATGTGCCGCAGCGACAACATGAGCTGGCCCCGCCGCTCTCCCCGTGGAGAAAACAAATGCTTCCTGGAGTTGTGCTGTCACGTGGCGCTTATCAGCCAATCAAAAAAAGGAAATGTGCTACACAACAGGAGTTGTAGTGAAAACAGCGCCACCTGGCGTATCAGAGGTGACATGTTTTCAGCCAATGATTCGAATTACTCACTGCCATGTACAATGGGATAATAGCAGACCCCCCCCCCCCCCCAAAGATAGCATAGTCTGACTAAAGCAATATTCGAATTATACCATCATGTAAACACACTGACTGTGTTTGTTTGACCCTCCGAATGGTTCATGTTAGTGTTAGAAGGAAGTGAGTGTATGGTATCGTTAGTGCTAATACATCATTTATCTAAGTCTAAACCACATTTCCCATGAACTCCTCCCCCTTGCAATCCGATGATGTCACAGATGATGTCACTCTGCTCTCCAGGCCTGCTGCAGTACAGCCACGAGAAAGGGGAGAAGGGGGGCAGCCTGTCCTTCAAGTTCAACCTGGTCGACCCGGAGGGCAACAAGCTGATCGACCAGTCCTTCTTCGTCAGCGTGCTCGGTAGGCCTGTTTGTATCCTATGATTACTTCCCTTCTCTCAAACCCCTATATCGCTCTTTCATGCCTCTCGCTTCCAATGTCATCTCCTTCTTCACTTCCTGATACTCTTCTGCTCCTCTTATCTTCCCTCTCTCCAAAGTCTCCAACTTTCTTTCTTTTTTTTTCCCGAAGGGAGGAATCAACCATCGCTTTTCTTTCTTTCTGCTTTTGGATGAGTTCTTTTCATATCCTCTTGGGGACAAATTCAAGCAAAAAACACCCAACTTCGGCGAATTATTGTAGCGCCCCCTATTATTCAAATCGCACAACATTTTATTTCCAGATTTCAGGATGTAATTTACACATATACTGTAAGTTTCAAGTGATTAGTCCCAATAGTGTTGAAGTTATAAGCATTTAAAAACAAGCTGTCACCAATACATCCTTTCCTGGTTTTCTTTCCTCATGACCTCCTCCTTTCCTCTCTCCTCCAGAGGACCGCCTCCCCCCGGCCGTGGTGGTGAACAAGGGCCTGGTGCTGGACGAGAACACGGCCAAGAAGCTGACCACGCTGCAGCTGTCGGCCAGCGACCAGGACAGCGAGCCGGGCGAGCTCGTCTACCGGGTCACCAAGGAGGCGGGCCTGGGCCGCCTGGAGCACGCCGCCAGCCCTGGTCTGTTGGGCAATACTTCAAACACACTCTACAGTCATTGACAGTCGGTCGCACAAAATGGTATTTCATATCAATGTGATTCCATCGCTGTCTGCTGACTGGATTATTGGCTAATACAATTGTACCTGTGTTATCTTAAAAAATCTTATGTACGTCATACAGACAGTAATCAAGATGTTCAAGCAGTTGAGATGAGTAAAGACACTCGTGTGTTGGTGGTGGCCAACACCATGTACTCTGCCTCAAAAGTTGAAAGTGCTACAGTTGGCTGCTTCTTGGTCATCCAGGAAATTAGAGAACCGTTCTCACTCAGACTAAAACAATAACCAGTTATACTGCGTCGGCCACCTGCCCAATCTGCATCGCTGGAAGCAAACAACCTCAGCCCATCACATTTTCTGTAGCACAACATTTTGTCATTTGTGCCCTTCAAATATTTGAGTACATGCTTAACAGTTGTCCACTGCTCTTCTGTCGGCTCACTGAAATGCTGTGACAGTTTGCTTACAACCAAACTCAGATCAGGTCTGGAGCATGAGGTTAGGTCGATTCGGCTACTCACTGCCTCTCGGTATTTTCTGGGGTCATCTAGTTTCTCATCATTACTATAATGCAGCTTTGGTTCATAAGGTGTCGACCTGGGTTTACAATCCTGCATGGTCAGCAAGGTGGTGAGAGTAAATGTGTTGTTATCCCTCAGTGCCTTCATCTCCTCATCCATTGCATCTACCCACTCTCTTGAGCTGGATGAAGTCACAGCATCTCTGAACGTCTGAAGTACATTACAAACCACCCTATAGCAATAATCAATATTGATCTAAGCCTGATCACTCTCTATCCCTTAGAAGTCTGGCCTCCTCTCTCAAGCAGGGTATCTCTGTGAAGACTGAGATTCTGGCTTGACCTCACCTGTCTGTAAGCCTCTCTGACTTGGACCTGGCCTCGCCTCTGGGATGTCATTCTGCTCGGGTTTGTCAGGGCCAGGTCTGGTTGTGCTAGACTGCACACCACTGTCATCGTCGGACATGTCATCACTCTGCTGTCCCTCAACACAGGACATGAACCTCACCAGTCTGTGCTTCATTGCCTTCCTGCTGTCGGGGTAGTAGACCATATAGGCTGGACTGTTCTTGTCATAACCAACGGAGAAGCCTTTGTCAGACCTTGACTCTAGCTTCTTCCCGTCCTACCTGTAGGAGCAACACAGAGTACCAAACTTCTGCATCCTGGAGACATTAGGTCTCTTCCTGTCAGCATAAAGTAAGGTGTCTCTCTGGTGCGGTTGTTGAAACATCTATTCCTCACCACTGCAGCTGTCTGCACCGCATAGGGCCATAGCTCCTTAGCTAACTGGCTCTCCAAGAGCATATGTCTAGCCATGTCAAAAAGGGTTCTCCAGTTACGCTTGGCAGTGCCATTCTGGTGTGGTGAGTATGGTGCTGTTTCATGTCTGATTCTATTTCTACGACGTAGGGCTTGGTAACCCTGCCCTGTGAACTCGGTACTATTGTCAGACCTGATACACTTCACTTTCCCAGAGGGGGCTGTGTTTCTGTGGTTTCTACAGTGTCACTCAGTACACAAACACTGCACTTGAATAGTCATCAGTGAAGGAAAGTGCATACCTATACCCTTGCCTGGACTCTGGGTCAATGAGGCCCGCCAAGTCAGTCTCATCCAGCTCCAAGGCTGATTTGGCCCCGACATCAGGCTTCCTGTTCCTGCTCTGAGGGAACTTGCTGGTGCATCAACTTGTATAGACCTGGTCACATGACACACACACCTGAAATGCTTAAGCAATATTTGGGAGCACAATCAGTTCTCAATTATTCAATTAACAGGGTGGAGGTAAAAAATGCATCTTGTGCCACTTTTTAAAATAAATATATAAATAGCCGTGGGGAAATAAAACATAACGCGTGGCTGTAAACAGGAAACTCATTACAACGTTGATGAGTCCAATGAATTTACTGCAGACTCGTACGCCATTAATTTATTTAAAGAAAGGTTCACTCTGTCCTTGATAATTAACTACACACACACACACACACACACACACACACACACACACACACACACACACATCGAATGACTGCAGCCTATTATTACTCTGACAGAAAAACAAAAACAAATTAAAACCAGTGTCCAGGTAACAGCACAGAGAGAGGGAGGGAGAGAGGGGAAAGGAAGGATGGAGAGAGAGAGGGAAAGGGCGGAAAGAGGGAAAGGGGGAGGGAGGGGGAGAAGGAGAGAGAGGGGTAGAGAGAGGGGGCGAAACAGGGGGAGAGAGACAGAGGATTTCAAAGCCTTAAAAAGCTTATTGGTTGTTAGCTACTCGGTTTATTTCGTTCTATCTTCTTATCTGTGTTCACGAAGGAAAAGCACCAAGAACGAGTCAACCGATGCTAATGAATCTGATTATGATTCATACGCGATGCTTAGCGTAGTGCCGATTTTAAGGAAAACAATTGACGCACAAAAGGGAATTGTGTTTTTCAATTTTTTTATTGTCGAATAAGAAGCCAAAGTAAGATTAATTGAGAGCCTTTTAGAGTTTATTTATTTTACGTGATTCATATTAAATGTTTGCAAAACTAATGAAAGCCACTTGAGTCTCCCTGGTGTATATTAAGTATTCTAATCCTTCGGACGTCAGCCTCCATCAGTGTATGAATGAATACGAGTCCATTTACTATTCAAATCACAGATAGAAAACTAAATGTTTTCCCAAATATTTCTATTATTCTTAATTTTTCTGCGACTGTGAATTCCCAGATCCATTTCAGGCCAACAGTTCACACTATGTTTATACTCAGCAGGTGTGCACACACTACATACATATATATATATATATATATATATATATAGATGTATATATACAACATACTCAGTGTGTAATTCAGTCTCCACCAACCACACGGATAAGTGCTTTGGGAAGAACTTGTTTCAGGAATAACATCAATGATTGAAAATAGTAAAATGACGTTTACCTTTTCCCCCTTTTTTGATACTTTGGTACTTTTTCTCGTGACTTTTGACTAATTAAATCCTTGAAATCCTTTGTCTTCTCTTTCCGTTAAATGAGATCAGCGATCAGTGTTTAAACTCCTGGAAAGCAAAACACTTTGTACTTCCTGTTGTGAGGTATTTTCATACGACGGGGCTGAGAAAGCAGGTGTTTTCATACTATGCATCCCTTCCGCTGAGGGAAATAACTTTTTCAGTTATTGCCTTCATATCAAAGTCACCGGCGGCACAAGAGGTCCATTTATTGATTATTGTCTATTCCTCCACATGACGAGAGGCCACTAACGACCTCATTCACAACACAAAGCCAGCTACGTGATGTAAAACGCGGTTGTTGGCTTTGAGTTATTGGTCTCACACGCTCTCGTTTCCAGACATTAAAAACCCGCCTAGGCTCATCTGGTATTAATGGAGCAATTGTTGTCTATGATGATTGAAATGTCTGCTGTGAGAATATGTTTGGGTATCATTCAAAGAACTCAGTTTTCTCCATAAAATGTCTCTGAGGCATCCAGCCAAAACGAATTTGCAGAAATTAAACTCTTAAAATATATTTTTGGTTCCCTTTCGAAGGCAATTTCCTTTATTTTCACGCCGAGTCGTGTTCAATTGCCGCAATCAAACCTGATTACGTTTCCCTCTGAGGAGACAGTGGCAGAGTCTGGTTAAAAAGAAAGAAAAGGTTTGCCTTAGTTTGAATTCATGATATAAAGATGGAGTCATAAAACCATCGGATCTGAGACAGAAAAGATGTACGGTGACAAAGAGACAAAGTGACAACTGTCACTGAAACTCAATATGGACACGATTGGTGTAGAAACAACAAAATGCACAAATAAAGTAAAAATGTTTATGATTGTTTCAACTCTTCTTCTTCTTCTTTTTATTCTTCTTCTTCTCTCTCTCCAGGCACCAGAACTATCACCTTCACCCAGGCGGATCTGGTCTCACGCAGCATCCAGTACGTCCACACCAGCGAAGAAGAGAAGCACGCCGACCAGTTCTCCTTCTCCGTGTCCGACGGGACCAATGAGGTGAATGAAAGGGGTCTCTGAAGACCCTTTGTGGAGGATTGGTCCAACGATGAAGGAGCCTTAAGGGAACGTTGTCATGATGTCTGGGTGGTAAAATGGAAACCTTAGGGGGCCGCTGTCATGAGAGTTTTTTTGCACATTAACAGCCTTAGATATTAAATGTAGGGCTTTTTAGCTACAACTAAAAACATGAATCAAAGTGACAGTAGAATGGAAACTATAGGGGACCCAGTGGGGTTCCTTGAGGAACACCTTTAAGAGAGGTCCTTTGCAAAACCACTTTAGCCCCAACTTTTAGCCATTTTTAATATTGTGTTAGGATGTCAGAATCATTCGGAGATATGAGCCAAAGGACACAGAAATAGTAATTGCTTCATAGCTTTACAGCCAGCAAATTCACTTTGCTTTAGGAGAAGAACAGACGTTTCTCTCCGCTGCATTCCAGCTGGCATGGCTTCAGTGTGTGTGCGTGTGTGCGTGTGCGTGTGCGTGTGTGTGTGTGTGTGTGTGTGTGTGTGTGTGTGTGTGTGTGTGTGTGTGTGTGTGTGTGTGTGTGTGTGTGTGTGTGTGTGTCCCTTTAAAAACCAGGCAGACTTTTGGGGAAGCGTCATAGTCAGCTGTCAGGAAATTCAATTTAAGGGAATCGGATTTCACATTTCAAATATGGCGACGCCTTTCGTTCTCCTATTGGCTCACAGTGCTGTCAATCTTGCCCTTATTGGTTCTAAGGATTCCAAAGCATGCGCACTTTGTTTGATAGTTTTTTTAATCTTTGGTTTAGTGTTTTAAAGCCACAGAATTAAGTATTTGGATGTATTAAACACCAAAAGTAAAAGTCGAAGTGAAACAAATGGTTTGGTAGATGATAAAAGTCAAATGGCACAGATGGTGCTTCAATGTGCCCGAATGCACATTTTAGAGACCTCGCCTAAATTCTCTTTACTAAAAACTCTCCAACTATTGTTCTGCTTTATTTTTCCTAAGTCGTACTTTGCAGAGAGTCTGTTCACAAGTGATTTTAGGCCTTTGCTGTACATCCATCCAGGATATATTCATCCTGAAAGTGTTTTTTTCTTCTCTTATCGAACCTGAAATGTGATCTTTATTTACTCTTAACCAGTAACATATATACTAATATTTACATATCTGAACAAATGCTCACATGTGTTGCCTTTTATTATAACACCAACATTATTCAAATAGCTTCTGTGGTTGCAGAGCTACGCCCTTTTTAGTTTGGGTCTGTTATTTCGAGCAGAAACCTCAACAATCGTGTGGGGCTAAAAAGCCTTAGATATTAAATGTAGCCTCAGATATTAAATGCAGGGCTTTTCAGTTGCAACTACAAACATAAATCAAGGTCCACTTCATTTGACTAATTTCACTCATATTAAACCTTTATTTTCCCTCAAGAGAATAGGCCCTCAGCAGCTCATTTCCCCTTTATTGTTCTGCACCTTGGTGGCACTTTTTAAAAGTGTATTTTTACACCAAGACTATGTTAAAGAACGCTATATCCGGGCAGGTTGGACCTCCAACCAGAATACGCAACAAACTGTCTCTCTTTAAGAGTTCCGGGTAGGACGACGGGCACGTGATTCATGCTTGAGCATTTCTTAACAATGCTGAGCCCACTAAGCTCTCGCGATAATGAATTAAAGACAGGCAGTGTTTATCCTCTGAATAAAGGGCCTTTCAGGCTGCTTTGTCATTGGCTTGTTGTCGTTGTTTGGAGATCAGGCCTCGGAGCCTAAATCTGCTTTGCTAATCTAGAATAATGAGGAGCGAAATAACTTGAGTAAACATGTCAAAAAGGTCATTTGGCCATTTGTGTTGTGTGTCTGTGTGCATCTGTGTGTGTCTATGTGTGAAATGGTCTGGTGCTTTTACTTTTGTTCACTCTCTCCAGTGGGGGAGGGGGGGGGGGGGGCTCAGCTTTATGTTGCACTGCATATTAATAAGCAAGTGTTCTGCACTCCACAAGCTCTGCAAGTCGTGTTTTATTGCATTTTAAATTTTAATTAAAGCAGAATAGTTTGTGCTTATAATGTTCTCACAGCAAGTTTTATTGAATCCACTCAGAGATATATGTCTATATTTAATATTTATATATATGTATATTCATTTTATAACACCATCCACACCGTCTCCAGGTGGCCCAGACGTTTTACATCACCATCAGGCCTGTGGACGACTCCCTGCCTCTGCTCCAGGTTCCCGGCATGAGGGTCCAGGAGGGCGTGAGGAAGACCATCACAGAGTTTGAGCTGAAAGCCACTGATGCAGACACTGAGGTAGGACACACACATCTCTGAAAATCTGAATATATACTGTATATATATATATATAGATATATCTATATATATATATATATATATATATATATATATATATATATATATATATATATACTATTATTATTATTTAGTTATTATTGTTATTAATTATATAAATAGTTTATTAACGTATTTTTATTATTATTTATTATTAGTATTATTGTGTATTAATATAATTAATAAAATAATTAGTTTACAAATATCTTTTTAATAGTTTTTACTTTTTATTCCTATAATTAGGTTCGAAATGTATTTATTTTATAATTGAATTTTTCTTTAATTTGAATGTTTTGTATTAATTATTATTGTATTTGAATTTTGTTATTGTTATTTATTCATTAATTTTATTCCTTATTTTTTTTAATTTATTGTTGTTTATTCATTTATTTTATTGTTATATGTTTTTTGAAAAAAGAAAATAGCGGGACCTCCCAATGATGTGTGGTGCCAAACAGACCGAGCTGATCCGGTTCTCCTCTGTTCTCCATCACTGAACTCTTTCTCTAAAACCTTTTGCCAGGCGGAGTCCATCGTCTTCACCGTGGTCCAGGCTCCTCGGCACGGCACCATTGAGCGCACCGGCAACGGGCAGCACTACCGGCAGACCGGCAGCTTCACCATGGACGACGTGTACCAGAACCGGGTCAGCTACAACCACGACGGGTCCAACTCGCTCAAGGACCGCTTCACCTTCAGCGTGGCCGACGGCACAAACCTGCTGTTCATGGTGGAGGAGGGCGGCACAGAGGTGAGGGGTGAGATAGTGTGTGAAAGTGTGAGTGCATGTGTGTGTGTGAGTGCGTGCGTGTGGGAGTGTGTGTGCGTGACTGAGTGTATGTGTGTGTGTGTGTGTGTGTGTGTGTGTGAGTGAGTGCAAATCATTGTGCGTGTCCCTTTTAAACAAAGTAGATGGGACCTTGTCTTTGTCATTCCCGTGTTCTCAGGAGCCTGAATGCACCACTTAAACAATAAAATGTTATTCAATCCTTCACAAATCCTCTTCTGCATGTTTTCCTAATCTTTCCTCAGATCGTGACGGCCGCGCCGCAGAAGTTTAAGATCGATATTCTTCCGGTGGACGACGGCACGCCGCGCATCGTCACCAACCTGGGGCTGCAGTGGCTGGAGTACACTGACCACACGGTACCATTACGCCTTCATGTGGCGTCACACGGTCGCCTCCAGATTACAGACGGCGGTGTCCATGAGGCTGCGTGATTACTGTTTGGGCTGATCGGGCACAGGCACAGGGGGCCTAAGGGGGCCTTGTGGCTGTTTTGTGTCTCTTTTCAGTTGTTCTGTGTCTCTTTGTGGCTGTTGCATCTATCTTTGTCATTGGTTTGTGTCTCTTTGTGGTTGTTTTGCGCCTTTGTGGTTGTTTTGAGTCTCTTTGTGTTTTTTTTGTGTCTGATTGTAGTTGTTTGTGTCCCTATGTGGTTGTTTTGTGTCTCTATGGTTGTTTCATGCCTCTTTGTGGTTGTGTTGTGTCTCTTTGTAGTTGTGTTGCATCTTTGTGGTTGTTTTGAGTCTCTTTGTGGTTGTTTTGCATCTTTGTGGTTGTTTTGAGGCGCTTTGCGGTTGTTTCATGTCAAAGACACGTGGAACGTGCTGGTCACCTGCTGGCCACTTGCTCCCCCTGGTGGTTCAGACCCCTCGACACAACGGCATCTTCAACATGTCTCATGTTCCTTCTTCTTCGGTCTGTGTGTCTTTGCTCTGCACATAATTTAGACTTTGATGTTAAACTTTCATCTGCTTCTAACAGCTGCACCAAAACAAACACATCCTCAGTGAAACTATTATTTCTCTTATTTCTCTAAACTGTCATAATCTCTTCCACTGAAGGCCGATAACAGTCCCATAAAAACACTACTGGAGATTATTTCTTACCCAGTAGTGTTACCACGGAGACACATCAAAGGCTCTGAGACAGAACCTGAGACAGTTGAATACGTATTTAATATTTACACGTCTCACAGACTCCGTTTGAGCATTTCATTCACATTTAAAGTCACACATCTGTCATCAAAAGCTCAGATTCAGAACACGTTTTAAATATATAGCAGCTGGTGAGAAGTGCAGGAAGCCGATAGTCAATCAATACTTCTGTGCAACAAGAATGGACGGAAGTCAATCCACCGGCGCTTTGTTTACACAACGATGATGTTTAATGTGCCGTGTGTCTGATGCCCATCAGGCCACCAACCTAATCACCAAGAAGGAGCTTCTGACCACCGACCCAGACACCGACGACGGGCAGCTGGTCTACGAGGTCACCGCCGGGCCCAAGCTTGGCTTCCTGGAGAGCAAAATGAAGCCCGGAGAGGCCGTCACCTCCTTCACGCAAGGTACGCGAGAAGTAACGGCTTCTATACAACCAGAGGAGTCGCCACCTGGTGGTCAGGAGAAAGAATGCAGCTTTAACACCAGAGGAGTTCTGGTCTCTTTCCTTTTTAAGATTATTTCATTTGAAGGATTAACATTTTTTTTATCTGAAAGTGTGGTTCAAAGGCTCCTCGGCCATGTTTGTTCTTATCTTCTTATCTTCACCTCTCGGCTGCAGCCGGCGATCAATGTCGGAATGACTGCTTTTTGGTGGGATGTTGATCTGGAGGCTGAAGAACTTTGATGTGTTTCTGCATTCAGGAGCTTGTGAACGTTCATGATAACAAACCTTCAGCTTCGCCCTGAGAGGGAAAGTACTGGAACTAGATGTCAACATCTACTCTCGTTTTTGGGAAATATTTTTGTTTATTTACCTTGGACCTCGTCAGGACTTTTCAAAAAAAAAATATTCCTCAGAAGTTTATTCCTCAGAAGTTAATTATAACGATTTTATTTTTATTTTATCAGTCGGGTGAGAGTGGCATGCTGGGTAAAGATCAGGGGGTAACATGACAGCCAATTAAGGATTATCACTTATTAATAAATCTGGCAACTGTTTGATCTATTAATCAATAAAAAAACATGTCGACCAGAACTTCTTTCATTTGAAGACAGACTTTTCAATAAATGCATTATCATTTTAGTTTTAATGAAGTCCATCGATCAGTTACTTCATCTGAATAAAATGTATCGGGGAACTAATTTGATCATTTATTATTTTTTAAAGCAAAACCAGCTCTTTATTTCGAGAGGTGAATTAAAACAGGCATTTTCTCTGTTTTATACATAAAATATGTATTGATTAGTGAAGAAAATAATCAAGTGGGAGGAGCTCAGGGGGGTGAAATATATCAGGAGAACCGTAGAAAAAAGTTGTACTGTAAGATGAACAAAAAGAGCCGAATCTGTGCAGTAAAAAGGTGATGTGTTTTATTGCTCGTCCTTCCAGCCGATATCAACATGGGTCTGATCCGCTACGTGCTGCAGCAGGAGGACGTCCAGGACACCGTGGACAACTTCAAGTTCCTGGTGAAAGACAGCAAACCCAACGTGGTCAGCGACAACGTCTTCCACGTCCAGTGGTCGCTCATCAGCTTCGAGCACAAAAGGTCAGGAAAAAAAGTCAATAATCCATCAAATAATAATATAAATCCATAAATAAATAACCCCCGCTCGGTGTTTCATTCCCGCAGCTACAACGTGAGCGAGAAGGCCGGCACGGTGGCGGTGACGGTGAAGCGGACAGGCAACCTCAACCAGTACGCCATCGTGCTCTGCCGCACCGAGCAGGGCGGTGCCACCTCCACCAGCAGCGTGGGCTCCCGGCCGGGCCAGCAGGACTACGTGGAATACGCCGGACAGGTAGTGGAGAACTGACAGAACCTGCAGAACCTCGAGTTATTTTTAATGAGGCAATTTAAAAATGTCTAAAGCTTCAGACATTTTTTACTTGTTGGTTTAAGCTTTTTTTTAATATATATATATATATATATATATATATATATATATATATATATTATCTAACTTTGTTATTAAAGTCACCAAGTGAGAGCAACATTTATTAATTTAATACTTTCAAGTTGTTCCTTCTTGAATAAACTTTAAGAAAAAAAGTTTTTTAAAGTTTTACCCTCAAATCTTCAATCATTTGGTCTTTAAAATGTTGCTCTCAATTGTACTCAACACGCGTTGACCCGACGGTCCCTGAACGTGTCGCGGGAGCATAAGGGTGGACCCAAATGCACGACTCAGGAGACAGAACTGGAAAATAATTTACTTTACTCAAAGTTCCGGCAGGAACAAAACAGACGGGAACAGATGAACACACTGGGTAACGCTGGAGGGCTTCAAGAAGAACACAAGACAATCTGGCAGAGGACAAGTGGAAGTGAGGGAGCTAAATAGTGAGGGACTAACGAGGGGATGGGCTGCAGGTGAGAAGGGCGTGAGGACCAGGTGGAGGGAATGAGGGACTAACGAGGTGATCAGAGGCAGGTGAAGGGAGCTGGACTGACGAGATGGGAAGAAGGATCTGGAATGACATGATAGTTAGACAGGATGAAAACAACTAATAAAAAAGGAAGGTATGGAGCTGAACTGTTACAGAACGTACCGTTGACTTGTTGGGTTTTTTCTTTATTTATGTAACTTTGCTATTAAATTCAACAAGTGAGAGCAAAACTTATTTAATTTAATTTCATACTTTGAAGTTGTTCCTTTTTGAATAAACTTTTAAAGACCCGACGGTCCCTGAACGTGACGTTGACTTATTGGTTTAAGCTTCTTCTTTTTTGATATATGTAACTTTGGTATTAAACTCATCAAGTGAGAGCAGGAATAAATATCAGAGTTAAGTCAACTTGTTCCTTTTTGGAAGTTTTCATTAAATAACCTATTTAAGAATCAAAGTAACAGTTACATTCTTCAATCTTCTGGTCTTTAAAATGTTCCTCTCGATTATAAATTATTTGTCACGTTGACATCTAATGATCTTGTGAGGGAATATTTTCTTAATTTCTCTTCTTCATGCATCACAAGCACAGAAACACGCATTGACCCGACGGTCCCTGAACGTGCCGTTGACCCCCCCCCCCCCCCCCCCCAGGTGCAGTTCGACGAGCGCGAGGATACCAAGGTGTGCACGGTGGTCATCAACGACGACCAGGTGTTCGAGGGTGCCGAGAGCTTCCAGGTGGAGCTCAGCATGCCGGCGTACGCGCTGCTGGGCGGGAACACGCGCGCCCTCGTCTTCATCAACGACACCGAGGACGAGCCCACGCTGCAGTTCGACAAGAAGACGTACCACGTCAACGAGAGCGCCGGCATCGCGCACGCCGCCATCGAGAGAAAAGGTTTTCCGCTCTTTGCTTACTAATACGACACAAGACCGACACGTGGCCATCACGTGACCGACGCATGATAGGCACATGATCATCACATGACCGGCACGTGATCATCACATGACCATCCCGTGAGCATCACGTGATCATCATGTGACCCCGCCCTCTTTCCCCCCAGGCGACACCTCCAGCACCGTGTCGGCGCTCTGCTCCACCGTGGCCCGGTCAGCTCAGGGCAGCAGCCTCACGGCTCTGGAGTCCGGCTCCGACTACAAGAGCCGCGGCGCCACCGGCGACCACCGAGTGGTTCTCGGCCCCGGCGTCACCATGACAACCTGCGACGTCACGCTCATCGACGACAGCGAGTACGAGCTGTCCGAGGAGTTCGAGCTGGTGCTGTCAGACGCCTCGGACAACGCCCGCGTGGGGGGCGTGGCCTCCGCCAAGGTCGTGATCGACGGGCCCAACGATGCGTCGACCGTCACGCTCGGGAACGCCACCTTCACCTTCAGCGAGGACGCCGGTACGAGCCGCTCCTCTCCTCCGGAGGCGGAACATTTCAGTGTTTTCATTCATTTTTATTTTGATATTGAAATATATTACATTAGAATCACTTTAAATAAAATAGTGTGTACGTTTCAGTTTTTTATAATTTTTTTAGATTTGATGGTATATATATATATCGTTGTATGAAATGATATTATTATTATTTTAAATATAAATAAACAATAACAAATGAATAATAATAAAATGTATCAAATTCTCGATACAATGTATTCATCAGGCACCATAGAAATCCCGGTGCTGCGTCGGGGCAGCGACCTGTCATCTGTGACCTCCGTGTGGTGCGCCACCCGACCCTCGGACCCCCCCTCCGCCAGCCCCGGGGTGGACTACATCCCCAGCTCCAAGAAGGTGGAGTTCAAACCCGGTAGAACCCAAGAGGTGAGGACCGAGACTCCAGAGGCCTCCTCCTTAGTACAGGATCGATTTCTTTCCTCTCTTTTTTCATGTAATTTGAGAAAACGTAAGTTTTTTTTTTTTTTTGTATTTGTTTCCATCTAATTTGAAAACAAATTCAGATTTTTTTTATCTTTCATGCTTTTTTCATAGAATTTGAGAAGAATTAAAAAATTTATTTCACGCTTTTTTCCTCGACTTTGAGCAAGATTTTTTAATTCAATTCAATTCAATTCAGTTTATTTGTATAGCCCAGTTTCACAAATTACAAATTTGTCTCAGAGTGCTTTACAATCTGTACACATAGACATCCCTGACCCAAAACCTCACATCGGACCAGGAAAAACTCCCAAATAACCCTTCAGGGGGAAAAAAAAGGGAAGAAACCTTCAGGAGAGCAACAGAGGAGGATCCCTCTCCAGGATGGACAGGTGCAATAGATGTAATGTGAACCGAAGGACAGATTTAGAGTTAAAATACATTCAAGGAATCTGACAGAGTTTATCAATAGTTCATATTTAGGCATATTCCACGATGGAGAGTTTGGAGACCTCCCAAGTGGAGGAGTGGGCGGAGTCCCAGCAGGGCAGTGGCACAGCTGGCGACAGGAACTCACGATCCAACCATCGAAGGTCCATCAGCAGATGGAATCTATGCCGTCTCATAGGGTCCGATGACCCCATGAGACGTGAAGTCAGAAGGACTCCGGGGAGAAAGCAGAGTTAGTCATGTGTGATGGAGAGATGAAGATTCATCCATAGGAGAAAGAAAAGAGGAGAGAGGTGCTCAGTGCATCCTAAACATCCCCAGCAGCTATAAGCCTTTTAGCTTGTTAATTCACAACATTTGATCTCTGAAATTATTTGTATTTCTATGAATATTATATATCCCCTCCCCTCCTCAGTATTTAATGTTTTTTTTCGGCCCGGTCGTTAGATGAATCCCTCTCCGTTGGTTTCATAACACCTTCTTCTCCTCAGACCTGCAGCCTGACCATCATGGACGACGTCCAGAACCCGTCCATCGAGGGCGCCGAGTCCTTCGTGGTGTTCCTCAGCTCCCCGCAGGGCGCCGTCCTCCAGGAGCCCTACGAGGCCGACGTGGTCATCACCGACACCTTCCAGGACAGTACGTTCACCTTCTGCTCGTATCACGTTGCTACGTTCGAGGCTCCTCCCCTCACAGCCGTTTCTCCTTCAGTTCCCAGCATGCAGTTCGAGAAGAGCGCCTACACCGTGGAGGAGCGCGGCGGCGCCCTTCACATCCCCGTCGTCCGCACGGGCGACCTGTCCCTAAGGTCGTCGGCACGCTGCTTCACCCGCACCATGTCGGCCATGGTGATGGACGACTTCGAGGAGCGCAGGAACGACGACGAGTCGTGCGTCACGTTCCTCCGAGGGGAAAAGGTCCGGCGGAGTTTCTTCTCTACGAGATGAAAAACACGTTTGTTTGTATTTATTCAAACAAACGATCTTCTGCTGGTTCTCCAGGTGAAGAACTGCACCGTCTACGTCCTCGACGACTCAGTGTTCGAGCCCGTGGAGGAGTTCCAGGTGCATCTTGGGACGCCGCTGGGCGACCACTGGAGCGGCGCCATGGTGGGCGCCGCCGACGTCGTCACCGTCACCATCACCAACGATGAAGACGGTGAGCTCGGACAGCAGATTTGATTTTACACCTTGAGGATGATACTTTTTAATAGTTTTTATAGTTAAAAGGGTCAAAGTATGCCATGTGGAGCATTACGACCACCAGAGACTTTAAATACAATAGAAATATTATAATTTGAATTATATAATTATATAATTGCAATTTTATATATATATATATATATATATCATTTATATATACGCTATATATATAATTATATATAAATTAGGGCTGTCAATCGATTAAAAAAATTAACTAATTAATGGCACATTTTGAAATTCATTAATCGCGATATTTGCGATTAATCGCAAATATCGGGGGGTTTTCTTCTAAGGACTAAATCTTCTAAATGAAGCAGTAATCACTTCAGACAGCGTGTGTTTTAGACACTTGTTTGATAGTATTTGTTGTTAAAGACACCTTCACACAGCTGTGTCTCAGAGAGGCTCCTACCTATAAAGGGCCAGCCAGGGATTTAATATCGTGGATGATAAATAGTTTCTTCAGTGAAACATCAGATTAGTAAAACAAGGTGCATTAGAGACCCATTGGACCTGTCATCTTCAACACTGAACAGCAGCAGAACCAGTGGCCTTGATAACTGACTCACATTCAAATGTGTCACTCTGGAGGCTGGGGGCATTTTATACATTTTACTTTTAAAGTCTTTTGCATATGACACACAACCCCACGTGTTCTACATCAAACCTTCCAGAACAATCTCATCTCTACCATGAGGCTCATTGTCTTCCTCGTGTTCTGTCTTCTCTGACTCACAGGTTGCAAATGAGCCTCACCTGGGAGGTGGGCGGGCCTTGTGATTTACTGAGTGTTCATTGGTTGTTTTTTCACAAAATGTTGACAGACAAACGGTTTGACCAATCACGATGAAGGGTTTCGTGTGACGAGTTCTTTCCGTGTCGCGTCACCGACACGTGGCTCCTGTGTGTGTCTGTGGAGCGGAGCAGCAGCCGGGAGGGAGGAAACCCAATTTATTAATCCACGAGTTTAAACTGATTTCTGCTCGGTATTTTCGCGGAAAACTCATAGTTTTAAAAACGTAAACAGTGTCAGACACACTGCCGCGACTTGACACTCAGAAAAGTGCAAAAACATCAACGAACACCGGAAGTAAACAAAGTTGCGTTAATTACGTTAACATATTTTAGTGCGTTAACGCGGCCAAATGAATCGCATAGATTAACGCGTTAACGCTGACAGCCCTAATATATATATATAAATATATATTGAGACTTTAAATAAAATAGAAATAATAATATAATATTAATATAATTATATATTTGCAATTATTTATATATATATATATATATATATAAATAATACATTTTATATATATATATATATATATATATATATATTTAATTTAGTCTAGACGTTTCAGTCTTTTTATAAATTTGATAGTTTGATTATATATTATCATGGCTACACCTAGATTGAAATTATATTATTATAAATATAAATAAACAATAACAAATTAATAATAACATATAATCAATTATATATTACTGACAGCAGATATATATATATATATATATATATATATATATATATATATATACATACATATATATAAATATATGTTCCATGCAGGGCCGGTTCTAGCCCTTTGGTTGCCCTAGGCGAGATTGAGTTTTGTGTGCCCCCCCCCCCCCCCCCCCCCACACACACACACACACCCTTTCTTTTTTATTACTTCAAATAATTTATTAAACACTCAAAATTAGGATTAAATTAACTCCATAAACTGTGCAAAACACTCTTAAGCACCTGTAAGGACATTTAAGCAAATTATGACCCTCTATATCCTAACTATACCCTCTACAAACAAAAGTGCTTTTATGGATTAAGCATTAAAATGTGTAGGTATTACGTCATATTAATTTAGAGAAGCTTCTTTCAGCAGAAGCTACTGTCACAGGGAGTGTGACAGCAATTCTTAGGGCCACCCACATCATGCCAGTGTTACACCCCTACTGGTTTAAAACTTCTGGTTTCCCTGCGCGTGCGCGTTGTGTTCTCTTCACGTTTGCAGCGGGGCTCTGTCTCGCGCACCAGATTCCTCACACATTCACAAACATATTGCTGGAGATCTTTAAGCCACAGTTCATATCTATTTCGGCGATTACGATTGTATAAGTGAGCAGTGCATCACAGCCACGTATGAAGAAATACATTTTAGAAAAAATAAAAATAAAAAGACCGCACCAACCTGGGTTTGATCTCTTTCTCACAAAATGAATCTGCACTCAAGGCCGCGGAGACTATGTGCTGCGCCACCAGTCATTTCTTCAAAACAGGTAATGTAGAGGCATCAGTTAACTAACGTAACGTAACACAATTTAACGCAACTTCTCCAAATTAGGAAAATTACGACAATAACCATCAATTCAATCGAAAAATCAGGCTGACAAATAAACGTGTGGCTGAGGGGGCGCCCTAGGATGATCATGATTAATAAACATGTTTTAATATGCTTGTTATTCTAACTATGATTTGGGAAGTAGGTCTACGGGCGACACTCCAGGGCGCCCCCAGCCCATTTTGCGCCCTAGGCGGTCGCCTAGGTCGCCTATAGCAATCGCCGGCCCTGGTTCCATGTGACACCTCGATGATAATAGTTTTCTTAATAGTTTTCATAGTTCAAAAAGGTCAAAGTATGCGACATGGCGCAGTACGACCACCGGAGGGCGCCACCGTGACCTGTTCTTTCCCTCCTCCTGCAGCTCCCACCATTGAGTTCGAGCAGGCGTCCTATCAGGTGAGGGAGCCCCCCGGACCCGATGGCGTGGAGGTCCTCGACATCAAGGTGGTCCGCGGGGGGGATCTGGACCGCACCTCCAAGGTCCGCTGCAGCACCCGAGACGGGTCGGCCCAGTCCGGGGTGGACTACAACCCCAAGAGCCGCGTGCTCAAGTTCCCCCCTGGTCAGTTCGGCTAGAAATGCATTATATTTCTTTACATATTCATATTTTCGATCTCAGGTCCAAACTTGTGGTTCTGGTTCCGCTCCGGCTCTGTAGGGATGGACCACATCCTGTTCAAGGTGGAGATCCTGTCCAACGAGGACCGGGAGTGGCACGAGTCCCTGACGCTGGTGCTCGGCCCTGACGACCCCGTGGAGGCGGTGCTCGGGGAGATCACCGTGGCGACGGTGACCATCCTGGACCAGGAGGCCTCGGGGAGCCTTATCCTGCCCGCCACGCCCATCGTAAGAAGATCTCTGGGGTCTTTCTATTGACACCTTCAGATGTTCATAGAATGAGATTATGAAGATTATGCAAAACTAAGACCTTTAAACTGTAAAAGAAACAAACTTAGAGATGCTTTTTAGAAAAGCTTCAGAGAGCCTGACCACAAAGAGAAACACAATGACCACAAAGAGAAACACAATGACCACAAAGACACACAATGACCACAAAGAGACACACAATGACCACAAAGAGACACACAATGACCACAAAGAGACACACAATGACCACAAAGAGAAACACAATGACCACAAAGAGACACACAATGACCACAAAGAGACACACAATGACCACAAAGAGACTTAAAATGACCACAAAGAGACTTAAAATGACCACAAAGAGAAACACAATGACCACAAGGAGACACACAATGACCACAAAGAGACTTAAAATGACCACAAAGAGACACACAATGACCACAAAGAGACACACAATGACAACAAAGAGACACACAATGACCACAAGGAGACACACAATGACCACTAAGAGACTTAAAATGACCACAAAGAGAATTAAAATGACCACAAAGAGACACCCAAGTCTCAGGCTGCAGTGCTCTAAATACCTGAGCAGTAAAGGAGTCCCCCTCCGCCCCCAGGTGGTCTCCCTCGCCGACTACGACCACGTGCAGGAGGTGACCAAGGAGGGCAGCAAGAAGACGCCCTCGCCGGGCTACCCCCTGGTGTGCGTCACGCCCTGCGACCCCCACTACCCCAAGTACCCCGTGATGAAGGAGCGCTGCGAGGAGGCTGGCATCAACCAGAGCCAGGTCCACTTCTCCTGGGAGGTGGCGGCGCCCACCGACACCAGCGGCGCCCGCTCCCCCTTCGAGGCGGTCACGGACACCACGCCGTTCACCGGCGTCAACCACGTGGTGCTGGACAGCATCTACTTCAGCCGCCGCTTCCACGTGCGCTGCGTGGCTCAGGCCCGGGACAAGTCGGGTCACCTGGGCACGCCGCTGAGGAGCAACGTGGCCACCGTCGGCACGGAGGGCGCCATCTGCCACACGCCTGTCACCACGGGGACCGCCAGGGGCTTCCAGGCCCAGTCCTTCATCGCCACGCTCAAGTACCTGGACGTCAAGCACAAGGAGCACCCCAACCGGTGAGGGCCCGCCTCCTGTCAGAGGACGCCAGATGGGGGTTTTGGTTTGTTAACACCTGTGTGTGTGTGTGTGTGTGTGTGTGCTCAGCATCCACATCTCGGTGCAGATCCCCCACCAGGACGGCATGCTCCCCCTGGTGTCCACCATGCCGCTGCACAACCTGCACTTCCTGCTGTCGGAGTCCATCTACCGGCAGCAGCACGTCTGCTCCAACCTGGTGGCCCTCAGGGACCTGGAGGGGCTCTCCGGTCAGGAGTCATGCTTGTTTGTCAATATTGGGCATTTTGATGTGCTTTGTGGATCTTGTTTGTAAAAATGCTGCTTCAAATTGCCGGGGTGTCCAAATAAATTATAAATAATGGTCAGAGCCAAGATGTCATGGACATTTGGTTTTAAAGTCATGGAAAAGTCATGGAAATCCATTGGTTAAAATGTGTACGAACCCTGATAAAAGATGGTGACCCATAAAACAAGATGGCGACGGTCCAGAAGCAAACGTAGACGGCCAAATGCAAAGCTCCTATGTTTCAATCTTCAATGATATGTCTTTAGATGAAAATGTAAATCTGGATAACCAACTAAACTCCACCCAAGGCTCCAGCATCAGGAGTTTGACGATGATCCATATATTGTCAGCTTAAATCCAAAACCTATTGTTTATGCAGAAGAATCGTCCCATGAACAGATGTGCCAGATGTTCGTTACCGTCGCATTGAAAAGGTTTTGATCACCGCGGATTTATTTATTTATTCATTAATTTATTTATTTGTATGCGTGTTACTCGCATAACTCAAAAAGCATTAAACCGAATCGCATGAAATTTGGTGGGATGATTGGTTATTATCCGGGGACCATTTGAGTAGATTTTGGGATCGACCGGGTCAAAGGTCAAGGACAAGGTCATGTAAAGGTCAAGTCTTCTTTTTACCATAGCGCGGTCAATTTCTATCCAATTGGTAACTACTGCCGACATGTTCATAATTCAACGCCCGATCTCGTGACGTGTGAAGGTGTGCGCTCCAACGAGTGCCCGTTCTAGTTTAAGAATAAAACGATTATTTTTTGTGAGAAAGGCCTTTAATCAACTGACCTGGCCTTGTTGTCTCAGAGTCGGGCTTCCTGGACGACGTGTCCTACGACAGCATCTCCCTGGGCCCGGGCTTCGACCGGCCGTACCAGTTCCACCCCGACGTCCGCGAGCACAAGAGCCTGCAGCTCTACAAGCACCTCAACCTCAAGAGCTGCATCTGGACCTTCGACGCCTACTACGACATGACGGAGCTCATCGACGTCTGCGGGGGCTCCGTCACCGCCGACTTCCAGGTACGTCAGCACCGTCCAGCCGTCGGTCTGGAGATCGGTCAGAAAACAAGATGGCGGTGGCCAAAAAAACAAGATGGCGACGGTCAAGAACCCAACTCTCATATGTCAAGCTTCAATGATATTTGTCTTCAGATGAACATGTAAATGTGGATACCCGACTAAACTCCTGCCAAAGATCCAGATGGGAACCAGTAAACTTTAGAACCACAGAACCATAGAACCAGCTGCTCCTCCCTTCAGGGCTCCACCCACACTGACTGCTGCTGCTGCCCCTGCAGGTCCGGGACTCGGCCCAGTCCTTCCTGACGGTGCAGGTTCCTCTCTACGTGTCCTACATCTACGTGACGGCGCCGCGAGGCTGGGCCTCTCTGGAGCACCACACGGAGATGGAGTTCTCCTTCTTCTACGACACCGTGCTGTGGAGGACGGGTCAGCATCTCTTCATGAGCTTACAGTCTTAACCTTCACTCTTAAACGTGAACCAGGACATTTCAACTCAACATTCATGTATTTATTAATGTATATTGTGGTTGAAAACATGTTTTCCATACTTTCATTTGATATAAGGTTGAGAATAGAGTGAAAAGATGAATAAATAAAGTTAATCACCATGAAACCTCCCCACTTGATCACCCACATTTTTTATTGTATGTTTGAATATGCAAATGAGACATTATCTTATCAAATGTGTGCACATTTATATACATCTCCAGAACATAAATGTGAATATTGGATAACGCCAAGTCCAAAATGATTGTTTTGTGTTGTGGACCCGACTTTTGACCTCTGACCTCTGACCTCTCGGCCTGCAGGCATCCAGACGGACAGCGTGCTCTCCGCCCGGCTGCAGATCATCAGGATCTACATCCGAGAAGACGGGCGGCTGGTCATCGAGTTCAAAACCCACGCCAAGTTCAGAGGTTGGTTTGTTTTTATTAAAACAGAAAATATACACTTTACTAACGTGTCCGAGGGGAAACGTGTAAGACAGTCATTCCCCTGGTGAGAGTTCTTGGAATTAAAATAAATAGTTAGGCAAACATTTAGCAAGAAGTCCTTTTGTCTTAATACTATTATTATTAATGTTTTGTATGAAATATTTTTGCAGTAAACTCTTCGAAGGATTTTCTCAGCCGACAAACATCAGAGCATTAAAAAAAAAAAATCAATAAATGTTTATAAGAACGCACACTTGTCCGTCTTATGCTACGTTCACACCGGACGTGTCGAAAAAATTCTCGACGCGTCTCATGCAGCATTCTCGGCGCGTCAGGGGCGTGGCTTATCGCGCCCGCTTCTTCAGCCATATGAATCTTTTCCTTAACCAGACTGAGATGTTGTGTCTTCACTTGTCGCCCTGTGAGACGCCCTGCTGCTGCCTCTGCTCTCTCCTCCTCTCTGGACTCAGTTGTCCTGACTTCCACAGCCCTCCGCCCTCCGCCCCATGTTCCCACTAGTCTCCCGCGGAGTAATACACGGGTCGAGGAACGACAAGACACTGCGCTACTCGCTGCTCTCTCTCTTCTCTCTATGATTCGTGTCTCTGAGACTTTTCCACCTGCGGCGGCAGATCTCCTCTGCCATGAAACACATATGCCGGCGATTGTTTCATAGTAAAGTACAACACACAGCGAGAATAAAAGCAAATGCACACATTGTAAACGTATCGGGTAGTGATACGACTTCTCCAACCTTCTTCCACGCTTCATCTTTATAGCTACAGTTTCAGTAAGTAAAGAGTTGTGTCATAAAGTTTGGGGTGCCCACGAACAGCGACAATAATCTTTTTCTCCACTTTCTAAACCGGCCGGCAGAACGATGACGAGCGGAGCTTCTCAACACTGATTGGCTGACGGAACTATGACTCACGCGTTTCTGCTGCTCGAGTTGGGAAATTTCAACTCGCCCGTCGACAAGCTGCGTCGGTTCGCTCTGTTGGCCCCGCGACACACGCTCTGTTCGTGCTGATTCAGACGCGTCTGACGCGCTGCTCGCTGGAAAATATGCAGCAACGCAACTTCTACGCAGCTTTGCATTGACTTTGCCTGTAATCATGACGCGCGTCGACATTTCGACGCGTCCGGTGTGAACACAGCATTACTGTATCCTGCAGGTCAGTTTGTCCCTGAACACCACACGCTGCCGGGCCACAAGTCCCACCTGATGGCGCCCGACCACCTGGGCGGCGTGGAGTTCGACCTCCAGCTGCTGTGGAGCGCTCAGACCTTCGACTCCCCGTACCAGCTGTGGAGAGCCACCAGCTCCTACAGCAGGTCAGAGGTCAACGAGGGGCTTCAGGCTATAGGGAGCGTAATCAGCAGGTCCCCATGCACCCGTGTGTGGGAAGTGTTGTTCATAAAGTTACTCCAGAAGGCCGGCAGCACGGCTCCCCTCCACGCCCCGCCCTGTGGGAGGTTTT